>CAIGQQ010039723.1:4483540-4508809 GCA_903798035.1 Danio albolineatus
GGAACGTTATCATCTGACCAACAGAGGACCATTTAGGAACCTTCTGTTAAAGTCCCAGATGTTCTCTTTTTAACGTTGCCGTATGACTAAAGAAGGACCAAAGCAGAACGTCCTCCTTAGGTCATATTAGGAACGTTATCATCTGACCAACAGAGGACCATTTGGGAACGTTTTGTTAAAGTCCCAAATGTTCTCTTTTAAACGTTACAAGATGACAGTAGAATAACCAATACAGGACGTTCCCCTAAAGTCATACTGGGAACGTTGAGCAACAGTACTTTCATAACCAAAAGGGAACGTTTTAAGAACGTCCCTAACGTTCTCTAAAGGTTTGGAACTTTCGTCACCTTTACAGAACTTTTAGGGAACGTTGCGCAAGGTCGCGAAAACGTCCCCTCCTACGTGGGTAGGGAGATTTTTTTTTTTCACTCAGGCAAAGCACACACATATGTAATGGATATCAGGTTTTGGTCATTTTGGCACACTGTTTCACTGCACTCACACAAGTGTCTTTCAACCTTAACATTTATTGTATGTGTGCAGTGACTTTGCATTCCTTTTCACGTACGCACATTTCCTGAACTGCAATGGGGGCTGCAGGATATCACATTCAGTGTGGGAGTGGGAATTTGTGTATGTGTGCATGAGAGAAGAAAGGGAAAGAGAAAGAGATGGTGTGTATTGAAAATATGTCATTTTGGGGTTTGCAGTGAACATTGATCTCAGGTCAGTTGTGCTGCATTACCAGATATGCAGCTTCTCGCATGAACTGTTTGGCTGGCTGCCTCCACACTGCAGGAACAGTGATGATCCAACGTACTTCGTTACCTTCCAGCACAGAGGAGGACTGGTCCTTCACCTCCTGAAAACACACACACACACACACACACACAGAGAGAGAGACAAATATTACAACATGTCCTACACGTATCTAAACTAATTCCACAGATTTCCAACATGTTCAAATGTTTATTAGTTATTGATTTTTCCACTCCACTACATACTGTAGGCCACGTTCATGACCTTCATGACTGGAGGTTTTGGGAGAAATCTCCCAAGTGGTCAGGGGGAGGTGTAGGTGCAGTCTAGCTAGGACTGACCACTGGCCTTGATCCTCCATCAACCTCCACTGTTTACAGAGATGGGATGTATTCTTAATTCAGGGATAGAAAAGAGCACAGTAAATGATATGGGCCAAAACTACGGCACTGCTCAAAAATACATTGGTTCAGTCTGGCTGTAGTGAGTAGGGCAGACCCAAGAGCAACTGAAGCGAAGGGAGACAAATGGTGCAAGTGGCTCTTAATGTTTGGGGTATTGTTTGTGTTTAGGCGGCAGTGGCAGTGTTTGTTTTATTGTCAAATGTTCACCCATCTCATTCTTGAGCTGTGATTTTTAACTGTTATGCCTCATTCACACTATCAGCAATTTTTTAGCTGCCTGTCGCCCTGCAGGTCTGTATATGCAAGACATATACAACCGGCCTTTGAGTGAGCTGAAAGAGGATCATGTGAGCTCTACTGATGCTCCTATTAGCTGTCGCTCAAGAAAGTTGCTCTTTTTTTGCATAAAGTTGAAGGATTCTCAACTTCGTCGAGCCATTTGACACGGCTGTTGTGTTGATAGAGTTCACTGGAAGTTGCTCGCCGGAAGTCGCTTGCTCTCCGTTGAAATAAACGGTCACTTGTCGCTTTGCCACTACGAGTCGCTTGTAGTGTGAATGAGGCTTTACACTGTCCCTAGAGGGAGATTCCTAAACTAAAACAGTAACAGCACTGAAACAAATCTGATACATAAACAAGTATTCAAAACATTCTTAGTCAAATACCAGATACCAAAATACTAAAATAATTTAATGGTATTTATTTAAAACACGATCAATCTCTATAAGTACAAACAAAAGGCATTATTAATTATTTCTAACAGGAATTATTTATGATTATTAAATGATTCAACAAAGTATATGTAGCTGTTTATTGCCATCTGTCAGAGCAGCACAGATTTTTTAGAGTGCATAAATTCACCTTTAAAGCATGTTCTCGGAAGAACCTCAAGGCATGAGCAAACACCTCAATGGCCCGCACTCTCCTTCCACTAACAGACTCCAGCTCAGTCTCCATAGTGAGATCCTATAGAAAACCCAGAGAGTGTGCTATAAAAATGCTTATTTAAAAATGACAAATAGCAGATTCCTATTATGCTCTTCAGACAGGCAGTAAACCTGTTGTTGTTTTTTTCACCCTATTGCCAAGTTTAGACTGCATGATTTTAGTCCACTAGTATGGCTATCTGCAGGTCAGTGGGGGGTTGGGAGAGAAGTTAAGCACTTATTTTCAGTTTATTTGGACCCAAGAAATGAAAGAAAAACTAGTGGAAATTTGGCAGCAGCATCCGTGTCTTTTTGACGTGTCATCTGAGCAATACCACAGTGGGGTCCAAAAAAAGTCAGTTTCCTTCAAAAGCCAGGTGAGCAAAATAAGTAAATTTCTACCTCACTAAAGGCTTCTTTCTCATTATGTAGTTAATGACAAAATATATACTACATGACCTTGTGTTGTTTCCATGTCACTTCTCACGTGTGTTGAAGAGACGGTTGTAAGACGTAGCCTAGTTTGTGGACCGAGACAACCTACATAGCAAACGGACTTGGCCCAAATGTGGCCTTATTATGGCACTGCTGGTATGTTGCTGGCACTGGCATGCATAATGTCAGCCAAATGTGGGCCATGCATGGCAATGATGGCACTGCATGCATGACAGCAATCTACATTTAGGCCAGTTGTGGAGTTGTGAGCCAGTGTAGCGATTGTTCACATTGTTTAGGTAACATTAGGCTGGGTTATGGCTCAGTTTTTGGGGTTTCTGGTAAAATAGTGGTGTTGATATGGTTAACTTACCAATAATAATCCTGTTTTGGCCCAGTTCAGGGCCAGTTAAGGGTAAAAAATTGGTTAATATTCGAGTCGGTTATGGCCCATGTGTGGCCCTTGACTTTAATACAGTTATGGGCCACTTCAGGACCATCAATCTTTGTGGTACTTGGGCCAAGGGAAAAGTTATTGTGTGGCCCGGAGCTGGGGCAGAAAACATTTGCTATGTGGGAACGTTGTCGGCAAGTCATGCAGTACGAAACCCCCTGTCACTGATCCATCTAACAGTGTAAACACAGCACTAACAGAACGCTACCCCAGATGAAAACATCTGTGACACGACTACTTTGAAAATCATGCAGTCTGAATTCGGCATAAACTGAGCAACTATACTTGTATTATTATTAAAAGGAAGTAAAAAAACATAGTTGATATGTAATATATGTTTAGTTTACACTTGTGCTGTGGATTTTCATTTTGAACTTGTCAAAGTAGAGCCAATGTCTGGCCTCCTCTGGGTCAAGGTCATGATAACTGTCTCGAGCAGCAAAGCCAAAACTGTGGAAGCGCAGGTCAGGGGTCAACAGAAGACAGGTCGGACTTTTCTGATTTGCTACACCAGGGTCTCCTCCCTCCCACCTTCTGTTAGAAAATATAGGGAGAAAAGTAATGGTAAGAAATGGGAGAGGGAGTTATAATAATTACAGGTTACAGACATAAATACCTCATCATGTGAATGGTCTCAGGATCTTCTATGAAACTGAAGGCATAGCCACTGGAGGTGGTGCCAAAATCTATTGCAACCACCACAGAAAATGGACGAGCCACACAGGGTCTAACTTCTGTTCTCTAGACAGAGAAAGATGGAAAAAATAAAATAAAATTTTTGCCTTATCACTTTTCCAGAGGAGTAGCTTTACAAAAGGTTTTCTCCCCTGGTACGGAGAGTAACTGACTCCACCTTCTTCTTCTATTCTCTTATCTCTAGATCATTTCTATGACCTGAGTGTAAGCACAGCACAGTGTAATTCACATCAGTAGTGTATTGTTTATCATTTTTAGCTTATTTTAGGTTATTCACACAGAACATTTTTGAAGACTAGCAGTAAAACGGAATTAAACAAAAGGTCTCAAGACACTCTAAAAACTTAACCTGACATCAATTGCACATAATTGATTAATCTGTCTGGTCCAAATGAGCCTCTTATAATTACACATATAGTTGTGATCTTCTGAAATAAGGGGCACTTGCATCTAAATATATCACACATAATGCGGTATTCTAATTTATGACACGATTGATGCAAGGTTATGTTTCTATCCAACCAGAGACTGAGTGTTTCAGAACCGCTTGAATTATTATTTTTTTGACGGTTTTTCAGTTCTGTCTTGTAAAATAGAAATAATATAATTCACTTCTAATAGACAACAGTAAAGATTGAAATCATTTCAAATAAAACTTTTTTGTTATACCACAGATTGCAGTGCATTTTGAATAGAGGGTTATCTAATGATAGTGCCGTTTTGAACTAGCTTACAGAGTGCTATGTAAAGAAGCATAATTACATATCTCTGATGGTGCCACATCCTCTTTCTACTTTGCTGTAGTTTAAAGTATCAGATTTTAGCATTTAATCCAGGACTGAGGTCAGTGTTTATTGAATAAAACGTTGCAGAAGGTGCATATTAAAGCAATGTGCCTGATCTTACCGGAGAGGGGGAGGGAGTAAGAGGAGTGATACTACACTCATTTCTGGAGGGAGATGGAGAACCTGATGGAGATGTAGAGGCTGATTTATCTTCACCTTTATAAAAAAAGAAAATATGAGGGGTAAGGAGAAACCAGAGCGGAGATGCTCATGTATTGTACATACACTATACATTGTACTATATAGATGCATGTGAAAACTCAAGAGGCTGAGCAATTATGAGAATTCAGAAATTTCGAGAAAATGTCCTATTGGCTGTCTGGCATTTAAGAGGATGTTTCTGGGAACACCAACATTTTCAGTGGGATAGTTTTTATAGCAAACTTTTAAAAACTTGTTAGTATGATTGTTTGTTAATTAATGTATTAATTACCACATCGTGTATGCTTAATTATTTATTAACATATCATGAGTTCATGATGGTTAAATTATGTTGTGACTACTTGTAGGGGCACATCATCATTAACCTATTCTTAACTACTCATGAAGTCCATATGCACATCCAACCAGTGAGTTTACACTGAATAACAAAAGAAAAGTCTTCTGTCAACATCAACATGAACAGGAGTTCATGAGTAGTTAAGGATGAGTTAATGGTGATGTGCCCCTCTAAGTAAAGCCATGGCATAAATATACATTAACAGCTCATGAGTTCGTGTTGGCTACATTTAGCTTAAACTTAAATGTTAATTAATACATTAATTAACAACATGTACTGACAAGGAATTAAGGTAATTCACACATAAACTCATGTTACTCATGTTGTAGTTAAAGTTAGTTCATGATTAGTGCATACCTTAACTCATCATTAATTCATAATAAAGTAATGTTTAGTTTACATATTATTACATCATTATTCATGTACCGTTACTGTAAAGTGTTACTGAAATAATCAACTTTTTTAAAGTATTTTGATAATAATTTTTTTTTATATGGATTGAATTAATTTTATATGTGGCTGTTGGAGTTAGTTACGAATGCCAGCTAATCCAGCCAAATGTAATCTTAAGCCAACACTATGTTGACATATTTATTTTCCCGGAGAATCAAGTTGTAATTAAAAAATGTGAATTAACGCAAGGATTACTTGTTTACAATGAGCTCATGAACATATATTTCTAACTTATTTATTTATAGTACTTTTTACTCAGCATTGACATCTTGATGTCTCATATCTTTTTCGGTGCTGGCAATTTCAGCTGAAGAATTCCAAGAATTTTATAACTGCTGACATGTCAAATGTGTGCATGACATTTTCCAGGTCAAAATGAATTCCATGGCAACTCTTTTATCAGCATGTAGTGACCCTTTAATGTTGTTGCTTTAATAGATCTTCAAATAAGCACACATTCAAGCATGGGAGGAATTCACTCAAGAGTATGACATGAATGTTATCGACGTTTACAGATATTCTCAAGAGTGCAGTGCGTAGATAAGAGAGGGTCACACCCCTGTCCAGTATTGTTGATGGAACAGACAGGAATTACAGCAAAATTCCTGTGGAAATACATGTGGATGACCGCAGGTTTCTATTCAGCTTTTCCCTTTCTCCTTTATATATCCCGGTTGTATGATTTTCATAAAAGTTCCTTAACATATTCTACAGATGTTATTTCTCATCCAAATCTTAAAGGCATAGTTCACCTAAAACAGAAAATTCAGTCATCATTTACTCACCCTTCACTTGTCACAAACCTGTTTGAGTGTCTTTCTTCTGTTGAACACAAATGAAGATATGTTGTGACTTCCATAGTACTGTATTTAATTTTTCTATGGAATTAAGGGTTACCAGTTTCTAACATTCCACAAAATCTTCTTTTGTGTTCCACAGGGAAAAAAAAGTAACTCATAAAGGTTTGGAACCACTCGGGGGTAAGTAAAAATAAAAATAAATCTCTTTAAGTACAGTATCAGTTTGAATAAGTTCAATGAAATGTTACCTGGCACCCGTAGACTGTTGGTACTGAGTTGCAAGATGTCTGCCATTGTAAATGTTACAGGGCTTCCACAGCCTAGGAGGAAAAAATAACACTGACTTATTTAATCTTGAGGTTTTATAAAAAAAAAAATAATAATAATAATAATAATTTGTTGTTTTTATTGTCAAGATGTAGGCTCTAAACACTTAACCATTACATTTTTAATTGTATTTATTTTTATACTTTTATAATTTTATGTTTATAAAGATGAAAAAAAGAAAATGAATGAATATATGACCTTGACCATTGACGTGACATTAAACCCACATAAAAAAAAAAAAGCTTTAATATCTTGCAATACAAATGCTTAAACTTCATATTAGGATGTCCCAGCTGCAACAACAAAAGCATACCATGATGTGAAAGTGGGTTGGGTGTGTGTTTTGTCACTCAGTTTCACTAGATTTGAAGTTTCCCAATGGGTTTGTTTTCTAAACCAAATGATCTAAAACTGCAGATACAAAGTTTGTAGAAAAAATGTTGTTAGTCTGATCTAGCACAAGAACTACTGTACAATTTTGTGTTAATTTACAAAATAACGTAATTTTATATTATAAACACAGAGAAGAAAATAAATGTGGAAATTTCTGAAATTCAGCCTCATGCACCCCAACACTAAAGTTTTTATTTCCCCTTTGACCCCATTTTGCTTTTGAGGGATACCCCAACGTATAGCAAAACCTGTCATTTTGATATTGCTATGGAAAGTCAGCAGTAGAATAAAATAGTTATAAAAAATATACTATATAAAAAAAGATGTACAAAATGGTAGAAAACAGACATGTTTAGAAGTAGTTTCATGTTTCAATAATTCTAAATCTTTTGCTTATTCTCTCTCCGTCTGTGTGTGTATGTGTGTGTGTGTGTGTGTGTGTGCACGCAAATTTTTTGCAAAAGTAGAAAAGGTGGCGAGGGAGAGGTGAGGCCCTCCCACAATGCTTGTTTTGTAAATGTATCTGACTGAAATATACTCTCCAGATGCTCACATGTGGATTCAAGAACAGAGAACCACATTTGGCATTAAGCTCTTCGTAGATCAAACATTTCTGCAACAAATATTGTTTAGTTTATTTTGCAAATTTTATACACATTCACAAATTTAAAAGCTTTTTTTCCTGCAAATGATAAAAGCCTTTTGAATTGAGCTGAATTTGATTGATAGTGAATATATTGAATGTATTGTCTCTGCGTATTGTTTCAGATTATCATTTGACACGTTAGAAATGATATCAAAGAAGAATTTTGTCTCTGAAAATCTGACACTTTCATTTGAAAGTGTCAATGTCTTTTTTTCTAAATGTGTCCCTATGCACACTTTATAGAGATGAATCATTGAATTGTGCACTTAATCAATCAACCTCCATTACATTTTAGTTGTTCGACTTGTCTATATATAACTAAAAGCATAACTAAAATTAAAACATTTAAAATTACATACATACATTATATAAATTATGAAAATAAAATGATATAAAACACATCATTCATATTTATTTATGTCAAATACTGTCAACTGCTACTGAAAGTCATTTTGATTTGTAATTCAGTTTGTTGAAACCACAAATTAACATCATGTATCCTCAAAAGAAAATCTTCAGTATCCACCCAATGGCAACTTGTAACAGTACAGCACAGTACCATTTGCTGAGGTAAATTGTGATGAAATAGAGACCATGTTGCTATTACATTAAATATGGCCAGACTAAAATCTCATTTGTCATTTTATGGCACACTAGTGCATCAAATAAATCACACATTTCGGAAAGCCCCCATCACTCCCACTACTGTTTGACACCACAGCCTAAAATGACAAGACACTACACCTGATGTTAGTTCCCTTAAACATTTCACTAACGTTTTCCCATTTTCAAATTTACACTCACCCGATTGTTAAGGATACTTGGAGTATTGTCCCTGATGTCCGAATGTCCAAATCGAATGTTTCAGTAGCAGATACTGAATTATGTTTGATTATGCTATTCCCAACAGAAGTTTTAGCTAAATGCCTGAAAGGAGAAAATACATTGAAGGTTTGATTGAATCAAGCGTTCAGGTCCAAAGAATATTCCAGTGACTTTCGCTGTTTCTACATCCCAGCGGTCAATCGCTCATTTGCTATGGAATGGCGGGGAGAATGTTTGAAAAAGCCGCACCACATACACACACGCACACACAGACACACACATAGAGGGACTGGATATGAAGGCTGCTGTAGTGCAGGGGGAAGGAAGGGAGAGCTGACTTCATACTGACACAGATTCAATCAGGGTTGGTCTGTGTTTGTTTGAGAGAGAGAGAGAGAGGGGGGGGGGGGGGAGTGTTTGGAGTGGCAGCATGCTCTGATTAAGTCATCTGACCCCTCCTTCTCCTGTTCCCCCTCTTTTCCTCCTGCCCACCCCCTGCATCCAACTTTTTCTTCCCTCTCAGCTTCTCTTCCAGCTCAGTCTTTTTTCTTTCCTTCCTGTCCTCTCTTCATTCTGTTTTATTTCTTGCCCTACTCCCCTTTCTTACTCTAACAAAGCTCCTTTGTAAAGCAGAACCATCAGTTTTAAAACATTCTGAAACTACACACACATAGAAACAGATGCATCTGTGTTGGATTAGTCCATTCCTTTAGTAAACTTTAAGATTCCCTTGGTAATGGATTTGTTACAAAGTTCAGTAAAATCTATTCGTCTACAAATGTATTGAAGTGTATTCAGCGCAGATATGACTACCCTAGTAGCAAAGAATTCTGGCCCAGATTTGGCATGAATCGGGCAGAGCAGGCATTCATCCGGCACTGGCATGCGGCATATGGGCCAAACATGGCCCTGGTTTGGCAGAGGTGGCACCATCTTTAAGACAGCACACAATACTCGGGCAAGATGTTAATTCATTCATTCATTTTCTTGTCAGCTTAGTCCCTTTATTAATCTGGGGTCGCCACAGCGGAATCAACCGGCAACTTATCCAGCATATTTTTTACGCAGCGGATGCCCTTCCAGCCGCAACCCATCTCTGGGAAACATCCATACACACACATTCACACTCATACACTACGGACAATTTAGCTTACCCAATTCACCTATACCACATGTCTTTGGACTGTGGGGGAAACCGGAGCACCCGGAGGAAACCCACGCAACCACAGGGAGAACATGCAAAAACAGAAATGCCAACTGACCCAACCAGGGCTCGAACCAGCGACCTTCTTGCTGTGAGGCGAACATGCTACTCACTATGCCACTGTGGCACCTTGGGCAAGATGTAAAATGTAGTATTTGGGCCAGATGTTATTAACTGATATGTGGGCCATGTAAGTTTGGCCAGTTTGACCCACATTTAAAATATTTTTTTTTTATTTTCAAGAAAATAAAAAATAAATTTTACCAATCAGGTCACTTTGAGAAAAAGCACGGCCATAGCACGCCTAAAGTGCAATGATTCATGGGTTTATCAATTTCCTTGCTGTAGTAACACACCAACATATCTGGCCCAGTTCAGGCCCAGTTATGGGTTATTAACTTGGCTGAGTCTTGGCCCAAATATGGTCCATGTTTTGCCCTTGTCTGGAAGCTAGACTTGGTCCAGTCATGTACTGTAATTCACTGCGGCATGTCGGCCAAGCAAAAGCTGATTGTGTGGGCCAGAGCTGGGCCAGAGATATTTTGCTATGTGGGTATAACTGATACAACTGTATGGATGAAATAAATAATTGTAACACATCTGTCAAATAATTTGAGCTATTTTAAACTCACATTTTAAAATGCTTAGATATTTATTTTCTTGTGTTTCACTCAAAAACACATATCTTAAATGTTTTATGATGCAGTAAAATAACTTATAGTGAGGCAAAAGGGTATAATGTTTCTGCTGCATATTTAATATCTCATGTCTCTATCACTTCTCTATGATATTTACCAGAAAAATGCACTGTCACACCCATATTATTTTACAAACAGTTCATAATGCCTGTCCACAACAACATAAAAATGATATCTTCTATCAGTATGAAATTATCTACAATAGCAGGGATTACAACTAATGGATCTTAATGATAACTGCACACTATGGGACCTGGCTAGCAGGCCAGTGTTTACAGATAAGTTCAGTCCAATAATTTCCAAAAAACAAAAAGAAAATGCAGCAACAGTAGCAAGATGGATGAAAGAAAATAAAACCTTTACTGAATAGTCAACTCCAATATCGAACAAAACATGAAATTATGCCAAACAACCGTGATATGTGATATGTGACTGCCACATTTCAAATGAATAAGCAAAGTCCATTTGCAAATGCTTTTCCCATGTCTTACGAGCTTTGGGCCTGACATACAGTGCATCTGGAAAGTATTCATAGCGCTTCACTTTTTTCAAATTTTTTTTATGGATTCAATTCATTTCCTCAAAATTCTACACACGATACCCCATAATGACAATGGAGAACTCTAAGAAATATTGGGATATCGATTATGGACAAACCCAGGCATTGGGTTAAAAACTAAAATTTTAATTAAATTGAAAAAATTAAACCAATGTTAGGTTTTTCTATATTTGACACAATGTTGAACAACTGACAACCCAACATTTTTTTAGAGTGCATGATCATAGGCATAGGAGATTGTTGAAATTCAGGCAGATGAGCAATGAACAAGATATAATTAGCCCAGTGTTAGGTGAAATTTGGACAAGCACAACCAATGTGTTATGACAACCCAGAATTTTTAGGGTGTACTCACGCTATGTACAGTTGCCTTGAACCCGGCCGAAGCATGCATGTCTCCCCTCCCGTCTCCCCCGATGGCCCGCACTCTCATTACATTTGGGCCTGAGCAGGCTTACGTCATCTATGATGCGCTGTTCAGTTTAAGAGAAGCACTCTCGCTCAGCACAGTGGAGATTTCTTTAAATCATTACATGGTTTTAGTGGTTTGATATGCAGTGACACACAGTCAAATATTTCACTGAACAGATCAGCCACTGTTACGTTCCCTTTACGCTATCTAGGGGAACACAGGTACGCAACAGAATGGTAATGGAGTTTTGTGTGTGTGTGTCAGCAATGAGGTCCCATCAGCAACCTTCAACAGATTAAATAAAAGAAAAATGTAACTTGAATAAAGATTAACATAATATTTATTCAATGATAAAGGGAGGGTTCCAGAAAAGCTTCAAGAGGGAGTTTTAGCCAAAACAATACACAAAAAGATCTCTAGCTGATAAAAAGGGAAGAACTAAATAAATCTATCAAATAAAAGAAAAATACATCAAAAATACATAAAGATTACAAAGAGTCAATGACAAAGTAGTATTGAAAAACAAAAGTAAACTTACAGCCAAAACAAAAGAGTTTCTGAGGCAAGAACTACATAAGATGGGCAACAGCATTAAGAGAACTTAAACAAATTAAAGCTCATAATCAACTTATAATGCTTTAAGGATCAACAGAAAAAAAGTAAAGCCTCACAAAAGAAAAAGCCTCCACACACACACAAAATCACACTGTTCTAGTGGAGACTTGCTGCTTAAATGCCCCACTGCTCTTCTCATCCACCAATCAGTGAGCAGGTCGTAAGTGGCAGCAGGTGATGGTCATTATCTCCAACTAGAGTAGAGCAGAGAGAGGAAATACAAAATGAAAAGAAAACAAATGACCTCCTAGGACATAACACCTTCATCACACACAGAAAAAAAAAAGATTACCACATTATAATTTTTTTTTTTAAGAATAAACAACTGGGGCAATTCGATTCTCAGATTCAATCTTCTGGATAAAGCATCAGCTACTACATTGTTAACTCCCTTCTTATGCCGAATCTCAACATTTTACTCCTGCATAATAAGAGACCACCGCATTAGACGCTGATTTGCATTTGACATTCTCATTAAAAACACCAAGGGGTTGTGGTCAGTGTAAACTGCAATTGTGGTAGGACTTCCACCCAAATACACCTCAAAATGCTGAAGGGCTAGTAACAAAGCCAATGCTTCTTTCTCAATTGTACTATAGTTTTGTTGAGTTTTAGAAAACTTCTTCGAAAAAAAAGATACAGGATGCTCGATTCCAACTTGGTCTTCCTGTAACAGGACTGCCCCAGCTCCAGTAGCACTGGCATCGACCTGTAACTGGAAAGGTAATGCGAAATTGGGAGCAGAGAGTACAGGAGCAGAGCAAAGAAGATCTTTGTCAGTGTTAAAGGCAGTCATACATTTTGAACTCCACACAAACTTTCTAGATGTACTTAGAAGATTGGTCAAGAGTGAAACAATAGCAGCAAAGTTTCTACAAAAGCCTCGATAGTATCCTGCCATTCCTAAGAAACGTCGCAACTCACGTTTATTAGTTGGGATAGGAAACTCAACAATTGCACAAACCTTGGCCTCTACAGGTCGCACTTGACCTTGTCCAACACGTTTGCCAAGATATGTAACAACAGCCTTAGCAAATTCACACTTGGCTAAATTTAAAGTTAAAGCAGCATCAGCCAACCGGCCAAACACCACATCTAGCTTTGCCAAATCGTCTTCCCATGAGTTGGAGTACACAACTACGTCATCCAAATACACTTCACAATCAGTTACTCCATACAGTACTTTGTTCATAAGCCTCTGGAAGGTGGAAGGTGCATTACGCATTCCAAAAGCCATGACAGTATACTGTAGAAAGTTATCAGGTGTCACAAATGCAGATATCTCTGAGGCACGAGGAAATAATGGAACTTGCCAGTATCCTTTATGCAAGTCTAACTTTGTGACATACTGAGCACTTCCAACACGGTCTACACAATCTTCCATTCTTGGAAGTGGAAATGAATCTGGTTTGGTCACTACATTGATCTGATGATAATCAGTACAAAATCTATAGGTGGAGTCAGATTTAGGTACCAGTATACATGGTGAACTCCAAGGACTTTGGCTAGGTATGGCAAGGCCATGGTCAAGTAAATACTGGACCTCAGTTTTCATGATATCACGTTTTTTTGGATTTACCCGATAAGGATGTTGTTTAAGAGGTTGACTGTCTCCAACATCAATATCATGGCATATTACTGTTGTTTGTGATGGAATGTCAGCAAAAAGTTTTGGATATTTACCAATTAAGGTACGCACAGCTTCAGACTGACCTGCAGACAAGTGAGAGAGATGGGATGTTAAATTTTCCAGAACAACAGAATTCTGCAAGTGAGGACACAAAATTTGAGCATCCTTTACCACTAACCCATCCTCCTCAGGGCAGTATGGTGGTGGAACAACTACGGTGGATACAGGCACTGGTTTATCAACGCAACTGTCTTGGGTCATGTTACGTGCAACGTATGCCTTCAACATATTCACATGACATACCCGATTCTTTCTTTTGCAATCTGGAGTACAAACAAGATAATTAGGGTCACTGAGTTTTTTCTCAATTGTGTAGGGCCCAGTAAACCTAGCCTGCAAGGCAGATCCTAGTACAGGGAGCAAGACAAGCACAGTGTCACCAGGCTGAAACGCACGCAACACACTCTTCCGATCATACTGGACTTTCATTCTAGACTGACAGTTTGCTAAATGAGCTTTTGCAATCTCAGAGGCTTTATGCAGCCGCTCACGAAAAGAACTGACATAATCAAGAATGGACATTGACAAGGTACCCAGAGTCAACAATTGTTTACTAAGTAGTTTAAGAGGGCCTCTCACGGTATGCCAAAACCAGCTCAGCTGGACTGAAGCCCAGTGATTCCTGGACACGCTCCCTTACAGCAAACATCATCAACGGTAAACCCTCTACCCAATCCTTACCAGTTTCCGTGCAAAATTTCTGGAGCATGGACTTAAGAGGAGTTTGATGGAATCGTTTGATGGAATTGAGATTGGGGGTGGTACGCACTTGCCAATTGATGTTTTACACCCAGCTCACTTAATGTCTGTGAGAACACTTTAAATGTAAAATTAATGCCTTGGTCCGACTGGATAACTTTTGGCAAACCAAAGATAGAGCAAAACCTAATAAGCTCCTGCACCACGGCCTTAGCTTTAATAGTACGTAAAGAAATTGCCTCTGGGTATTGAGTCGCCGCACACATAATAGTCAAGACATACTGATGCCCAAACTTTGATTTGGGTAAAGGCCCAACACAATCAATGATTAAACGTTCAAATGGCTCCCCAATTACTGGTATCGGAATAAGTGGAGCTGGATGCACAATTTGATTAGGGTTACCTGCCAATTGACAAGTGTGACACGAACGAACAAATTTGGACACAGATGACTTTAAACCAGGCCAAAAAAAAAACTTAGAAACACGACGAAAGGTTTTTGTCACACCCAAGTGTCCCGATAGGGTACTTTCATGTGCCAGATGTAATACCTGTGAACGATAAGCACATGGTAGCACAATTTGATGAACTTCTTGCCAAGTTGAATCAAAATGTTCCGGCTTCCACTTACGCATAAGAACTCCATCATCCCGTTAATAAGCCACCTTAGCTTCTGGGACCTGCATTTTATCCACCACAGAATCAATGCAAGTAGCCAGAGAAGGATCAGAGGTTTGAGCAGCAATCAAGTCTTCCTTACAGACCTTAAGAGAGAGATCTGGGTCAACATTCAATTCAGTAGAGTTTGAAATGATTTCAGGTACAACAGTAATCTCACATTTATCAGGTTGAGAGAAAAGGACAGTATCTGCAAGATCAATCAAATCTTGTGACCTCTGTGCCTGTGCACGGGTCACAACACAGGTAGGAAATGTGGCAGAGAATTGGGTAGAAAGGTCAGGTACCTCAATATCACAAGGTTGTTGGGTTACAATAGGTCTTGGAAAAACCTTACCACCAGCAAGCTCATTTCCCAAAATAAGACTGACACCATCTACAGATAACCGCGAACACACACCTACAATAATTAGTCCTGTAACTAGATTAGACTCCAAATACACCCTATGAAGAGGAACATTAACACATCCCATCTCACATCCACGAATTAACACATTGCTACCTGTGTATGACTCGGGTGAAAAAGATAATGTCTCCTCCAAAATCAAAGACTGCATGGCTCCAGTGTCCCTCAAGATCCTGACAGGCTGTGTCTCAGAGTCAGGGGAAAGAGAAACTGAACCAAAAGAAAGAAAGGGTTGATAGGCAGCCACATTCACTTCATGTAACTCAGGAACTGACTGAACTAGAGCTACATTTTTAGGCTTGGATTCAGAATTTTTCTGTTTCCAAGCCTTACATTCTGAGATTAAGTGACCTGGATCAAGACAAAAGAAACAGACCCGCTTGTTACCAACATGTTTAGGGCCAGATTTAGATCTAGTTCCACCAAAAACTTCTGATTTAGAAGACCGACCAGCAGGCTGTGGTACCTCCGAGCTCTCTACATTTGGAGATAGCCTTTGTGTCTGTTTAGTGGTAGAAAACACATTACGATGGGTTAAAACAAACTCATCAGCTACAATTGCTGCATCACTGAGAGCTTGCACTTTCTGTTCATTTAAATGAACAACCACACTCTCAGGGGTACAAGCTTTAAAGCAGGCATGTCCAAAGTCTGGCCCGCGGGCCAATCACGGCCCGCAGTCAGATTTCATACGGCCCGCAGATTCCATCTCATAATGTGTTATTTATGGCTCGCTAGCTCTGTTAGAATAAATAAACCAAGGGAGAGTAACCGCGTTAGAGATAACAAGTAAACCAAGGCCCGCCCCAAGACTGACAAAAATCGGAAAATTTTCGCGCGAGCGGAGAGAAGCTGTAGTTTCCTCACGCTTAGGCCTGTAATTTTAGTTCCTTGCGCTTAGGCGCGATTCACTTTCTCCTCGCGCGTAAACATCACCGCTGCGCTCGATTAATTTTGGCATTGATTTGCCGCCCTACACTTGTCCGCGCACCTCGCACTTCCCAGCTTTGAAAGAGGTCATGCACAGTTCTCACAGGACAATATTGGTGTGCAAATGAAGAGTTATGTAACAGTAAAGCCTAAAGCAAACTGATGCAATGCACTAAAGCAAACACAATTCATTAAACTCTTAAATAACTGTAGATATAACTCATAGTTTATTATGTTTACATAGGTGTTATTTCTTGTGGTGGCAAGTGATTTTCCCAGTTGTGGGAATTATAAGGTATAATCTTCCTGTAGTTGTTATGCAAACTTTGCCTTCCTGAAAGATCTTGTAGAAGACAAGAGGAAAATTCACTTGTTTTAAACTTTAATGATAAAAGACCACTTTGCATTACTTATTACTCCTGTTTAAAATGTTTACGAGGCAAAGATAGATATCAAACTCATAGATATGTTAGGTATTCTATACAGTTTGTTCAATTTTATCTGACTCTCCAAATATGAAAGAAAGGCATAATTGTGTGTTTATTGTTGTTAATGCCTGAGTGGCTTATATTTGGTTATATTGCCATTTGAAAAATAAAGGTAATTGTGACAATGAAAATACTTTTATACCAGTGTGTATTTTCATGTAACTTTTGTGGTGAAAAAAATGTCAGAAGGAACTATTGGCCCCCGGACATCTTCACTTTATCAAATTTGGCCCTCTTTGCAAAAAGTTTGGACCCCTGCTTTAAAGTCTTCAAATAAAATTAGCTCCTGCAGCTGGTCAAATGTTGTAATCTTACTAGAACAACACCATTTTTCAAATAGTGCCTTTTTCTCTCGTGCAAATTCAACATAAGTTTGTCTGGCTGTTTTTGCATGGGATCTAAATTTTTGGCGGTATGCTTCCGGGACTAATTCATATGCTCTTAGCCCAGCAGACTTAACTATGTCATAGTCAAGAGACTGTTCAATGGGTAAGGCCGCAGAAACCTCTTGTGCTTTACCAGACAAATTGCACTGCAGAAGTAAAACCCACATATCCTTAGGCCAGCGTAACTTTGCAGCCACACGCTCAAATGCTGTAAAATATGAGTCTACTTCCGCTTCTCTAAATGGAGGTACGAGTCGAATATATTTATTGATATCAAAATCAACAGGTACATGAGAGGAATTATCATTATGAGACTAGACCGAATCCAATACTGGCATATTTGCAGCTGATCAGAGTGTCTAGTTTGTGGTGATTGAGTGAGTGTAGTTTGTGGTGATGGAGTGGGCCTATTACGGAGCCTTAGAGCTTCAAGCTCATGTCGATGCTGCTCACTGTCCCGCTCTTGTTCAGCTTCTATTATTCGAATTCTTTGAGCCTCACACTCTTGTTTCTTCACCTGGAGATCTAACTCTCTCAGCTTGATTGCTAACAAGGCATTAGAACCAGAATCTCTGGGATCCATGTCGAAAGTAGAATCAGAGTTAGTGGTCTTACCCACCAACTCCGACTCATCCTCAACAACACCCTTCTCTGGAGCAACTAAAATGCCACCCTTCACCAGCTCCCCATATAATTCCTCTTTAATTACCTGCTTACTTGCCTCTTTTGACACGTTAATGTTAAAGAAGTCTGCTATTGAAACTAAGTCTCTTTTACGACAACGGTTATATACTTCCTCGGTAGGAAATGAAGTAAACGAGACCAAATCAAGGGCGCCACCGTGGCCTAGTGGGTAGCACGTTCGCCTCACAGCAAGAAGGTCGCTGGTTTGAGCCCCGGCTGGGTCAGTTGGCATTTGGCCGTGGTTGCGTGGGTTTCCTCCGGGTGAAATAAAATTCCATATTTTCAACACTTTCCCTACCACATCAAAAAGGAAGCAAAAACAGCCAATTTCCCTTTCCAGTTTTAAATGTCCATCAACAAAGACTGAAAGAACTAGAAAATAGGATCCCGGACGAGCCCCCAAATTCTTTTACATTCCCTTTACGCTATCTAGGGGAACATAGGTACGCAACAGAATGGTAATGGAGTTTTGTGTGTGTGTGTCAGCAATGAGGTCCCATCAGCAACCTTCAACAGATTAAATGAAAGAAAAATGTAACTTGAATAAAGATTAACATAATATTTATTCAATGATAAAGGGAGGGTTCCAGAAAAGCTTCAAGAGGGAGTTTAAGCCAAAACAATACACAAAAAGATCTCTAGCTGATGAAAAGGGAAGAACTAAATAAATCTATCAAATAAAAGAAAAGAAAAATACATCAAAAATACCCTCACACCCTTACTAACATAAACAGGAGAAAACAGTTACAAACAAGTAAAAAGGCACCCCCTCTCTACTAACCCAATCCCAAATTAACAAAAAAAAAAAGTTAAGAGTCAATGACAAAGTAGTATTGAAAAACAAAAGTAAACTTACAGCCAAAACAAAAGAGTTTCTGAGGCAAGAACTACATAAGATGGGCAACAGCATTACTTAAACAAATTAAAGCACCTAATCAACTTATAATGCTTTAAGGATCAACAGAAAAAAAGTAAAGCCTCACAAAAGAAAAAGCCTCCACACACACACAAAATCACACTGTTCTAGTGGAGACTTGCTGCTTAAATGCCCCACTGCTCTTCTCATCCATCAATCAGTAAGCAGGTCGTAAGTGGCAGCAGGTCATGGTCATTATCTCCAACTAGAGTAGAGCAGAGAGAGGAAATACAAAATGAAAAGAAAACAAAATACGTCCTAGGACGTAACAGCCACTTTTGACGCTCATAAACAATCATAAAGCCCTTGTGCTGCAGGAATTAGGAGGTTTGCTGAAGGTGCAGCTGCATGCAGTGAGGGGTTTGCGTCTTTAATAATCTATGACAGTTTGCGTTCATTGAACAGTATGAATGATTAATAAATCCACATGAAACAGTCCCTTAAAAGTCACGTCTCCTCTTTAGTTTTGGGCTTAGGCGCGCTTTGCACTCACACTACAAGCATACTGTGCCAAAGCCAAAGTGAACTGCGCTCAGGCACACCTCTTCCAACCGGGCCAGGGCCGGCCAATTGAACACTGTCTGAGCCACTCACACTTCTCAAATGATCCGGGAAACGGGCCTGGGCACGGTTCGAATAGCATAGTGTGCGAACGCCTAGAGTCCAGGTTGCCACCCAAAGCTTTGGCTGACAGTAGAGTGTGGGGCAGGCCTGAGAACCTTGAGGCCATGCGAGGCTGGTGGTGTGAGTGCTAACATGGAGAAGCTCTGGATGATCTTAAAAGGAGGAGAGACAGCAGTGGAAGAACTAGGCCTAGACAAGGGGTGCCCAAACTCAGTTCTGGAGGTCCTGGTTTGTTCTGCTTTACGTTTGGAGGTAGTCTCCATGAGGAGCTGCCCCCTGTTTGTTTTAGTTTTCATTATTAAAATTGTTTAAAATTTGAGGCTCATACACACCGGAACGCTTCTCGTTTGCGTTTATTGTCATCGTTTTTCAAGACGTTTTTCTGCATTCAAGCTCAAGTGATTTTCTCTGCCGTCAAGCAGAAAAGTATGCAAAATCACTCCTTGACGTTGGATGATGCACAGGGTGGCGCTAAGCCTCTGACACTCGCTTTTAACAATTCGATTCAATTTAATTCATCTTTATTTGTATAGCACTTTTACAATGTAGATTGTGTCATAGCAGCTTCACATGGATTATAGTAAGTTGAAACGGTGTCAGTCCAGTTTTCAGTGTTAAGTTCATTTTAGTTCAATTCAGTGTGGTGTAATGTTCACTGCTGAGAGTTCAAACACTGAAGAGTAATCCATCGATGCACAGCCTTACAAGTCCCGAACCATGCAAACCAGTGGCAACAGCGGCGAGGATAAAAAAAATAATAAATCACCAATTGGCGAAAGTGAAGAATTAAAAAACCTCGAGAGAAACCAGGCTCAGTTGAGCACTACCATTTCTCCTATGGCCAGATGTCATGTGCAGAGCTGCAGTCTAGGCGCCGGAGGCTGGAGAACGCTGGACGTCCATCGTGGAGAAGCCACAGGCCCGGGGGTCACCAGCTGGTGAACAGGCTGGCCCTTCAGGAACAATGTGAGGACTCGTCTATCACTGAGGTTTTACAGGGATTGGTCTCATGCTCTCCACTCCTCCATGACCACCACAGCAGCTGCTAAGTCTCTTCTAACAAAGAAGAAGACGTAGAAAATTGATACACTTGTTGTTGGCGATTTGAACAAGCATGGATGGTTCAAGTAGCAGCTCCAGCTCTAGCGATGAAGAAATGATTAGTGCTCACCAGTGCAATAAGCAGCTCCACATTCATGGCTCCAATGGGCATCTTCTTCAATGTGCGGTCATATTGACAGTTTTGGGCTTGAGTGCCTCCAAGTGCTGTTTACTGTAACTTCAGCAGCTCTGTGCACATGAAAAAAAGTGCCAATCTGATTGGTGGAGAAGGTTTTGATGTGGTGTGTCAAAACGAAAAACGAGCATGAGGTGTTTCTTTAAAAATGCCGCTTTTACACCAGCTGTTTTGTGCAGTGGTGTGCACGATCACATTGGTGCCCTTTATTTAGTCATGAGGCCTTAAACATTGACGGAAAACATGAGCAAAAATCGCCCTGGTGTGAACAGGCCTTTAGACGTTTTCCCACCTTCTTCCAAATGGCCATCAGCTTCATTACAGTGGTGGCAAAAACCCGGGAGAAAGAGGGACACGTTGTCCAGATGCCCGCGCTGCTGGGAGAGAGAGTGAGTGCTTGGGAGTTAACAGCTAAGAGGTTGGTGAAGGTGCAGTTTGCCTGCTGCCATCTCCCTATATGTGAACGAGCAGGAGCGGGTGACTTGCCACTGGTGAAGAAAGAGCCAGGAGCCATTCCAGTAAAGACCGTCTGCCAGGAGCCGAAGCCTGGTACTGTCCACCAAAGTGGAAGTGAAACAGGAAACAGGAACATTTCGCCAGCTGGAGGAATCATCGCCTGACACTAAAAGACAGATGGGGAAATAGATCCCTTCATAGGGTTCCCAGCACATCATCATCATATGTCTCAGTTGGTTGTGAATCAAGTAGCAACATGTTTGTGGAACTGAACTCCAAGAATTTTTTTTTTTTCACAAAATTCCACAAACCGGGATTGAAGCTTGTTCTTTAATAATTGTACTGACCCTATGCAGCTGTGGTGATGAATTACAGAGCGATTTTACTGTCTTTATTACAAATATGGTCTGTTTTGGAATCTTTTTAAACTTGTAAAACTCATTCTTGGAATACAGTTGATCATATAGAGCTGAACAGATCTTTTAATCCTAGTTGCTTTGTGCAAGTCCTGCCTTGTTGATATGAGTATATGCGTTACTGCAGAAAAATGTTAATATGCCGCTGTCAATCAATTCGGTGGGCAGGATAAACCGCACTTTTATGTCATGTTGCGGTGGCACTCAAAATAGGAGGGATTTGGATGCTATTTTAATGTCAGATAATTTTATAAAAATACTTGTTTTTCTATCAGTCTAATATGACAGTGGACACACTATCCCACACTGGGATATAGCTGCCCTTTAAAGTTTGTAGGTTCTCCACCACCTTCTTCCCAAAAGCCAGGTAGCCAACAGCTTCATTACATTGACATCTCCTTTTCTAGCTGACCTGAGAAATGTTCTAATTGCCAGCAAATCTAAAAGTGTCTAAAAGATTGGCAGGGCTCACAGCATCTGGAAAGCTAGCAGGACTGGCAGTAGGATTAAAACAGAGATAACAGAGTCAGGACAAAGATTGCACGAATATGTACCCAAACAGATTAGTGTAGACAAAGGCTGGTGTGGCGAGGGGGGCGTGGCCGAGAGCCGTGGGAACGGGCGAGGCCAGCCACAGATAAGAAACACCTGTGGCGCACAGCTGCCTCGAGTCCCACGGAAGGAACTCTGGATTATAAAAGGAGGAATGAGGGCAGAGGAGGACGAGAGAGGACCGGGCCCGGACACATTGTTTTACTTTTGCTTTCAGTTTGACCGTTTGTTTTAATTATATCATTAAATATTGTTTTAAAAATGCGTCGGTTCTCCGCCTCCTTCTTCCCGGCGGCCAGGTGGCCGTCAACTTCATTACAGTGGTGCCGAAATCCGGGAGAAGGAGGGACACATTGTCCAGTTGCCCTCGCCGCTGAGAGGGGAGGCGAGTGTTTGGGAGTTAACCCGAGTGGGGGAGAAACCCGTTCGTCTGCCCAGAGTGCCGGGGCGGCCTGGGGCTGGCGAGGAAAGGATCTGCCTGCTGCCGGCTCCCAGCATGAGGAGGAGCAGGGGACACGGGGCTCCCCACCGGAAGGGAAACATGCCATGATGCCGAAGCCTGCGTCCTCCACCGAAGCGGGAGCGGAGCAGGAGACCAGAGATGCCGCCAGCCAGCCAGGAAAACCACTGCCGGACACCAGAAGACGGACGGGTGGATAGATTCCTCCACAGGGCTCCCAGCACGTCGTCGCGTCTCTCAGTTGGTGGGGGACCGAGTGGCAGCATGTCTGGAGAACCGAACCCCAAATTTTATTTTATTTTTTCCCTCTCTGAGTCTACTCTGTCTATCCTCCTTTTTTCTCCATCTCCTTTTCTCTCGGCCCGTCTCATACAGGTCTCGCCGGTGCTGTGGCGCCAAAACCCCGTCGGTTCTCTGCCTCCTTCTTCCCGGCGCCTGGCCGCCAACTTCATTACAGCTGTGTAATGCCATTGTTGTGTGAGTTTGTTTGCACTAGCCTTTTCATCTACACATCTCTACACATATAGTATGCACATGCATGATATCATAATTTTTGCAAAAACTTCCAGTTTGAAATCCATTTTCAAATGTATGTATGTTCAATCCCAAAAATGTTGTTGTCTGTAGCGACAATGTAAATGTGCTGACAAAATAAATAATTGTTATTTTTGGCAGAAAATTTTGTTGTATAAACTATGGAAACTATGGTTGTGTGTGGTAGACAGACAGCTCAGGGATGACCTCTATGGTCTTGTAGTAACTAGGTATGGCCGTAATGGCACAAGCAAAAAACAAGTGTTCGGAACAACCTAACTAAAAAGGGAAAGAAATCAGACAGGACATTCCAGTTTGAAATTGGACAATCAGAATCAGATTGTGTACCGTAATGGAGGTGTCAAGGTAAGAATCAGAGAGACAGTATGCAGTGAGGGAAAGGCAAGCTTGGATTATTAACTCACTATATACTCTCCCACAAGATGTTTCAAACCTTTATAAGTTTCTATATTCTGATCAACATAAAATAATACAATTTGACAACAAGAAAGTCGCTGGTTCAAGCCTCCGTTGGCATTTCTGTGTGGAGTTTGCATGTTCTCCCTGTGTTTTTGGAAGTCAGTGGTTACAGGTTTTCAGCTTTCTTCAAAATATCCTATTTTGTGTTGAGCAGACAAAAAAAAACTTTTAAAAAACTATAAAGGTTTGGAACCATTTAGGGAGAGTAATTTTTCATTTTTATATTAACTATCATTTAGTAACAATATATGAAAACAAACAAACTGAAAAATATAACTGAACTAAACAGTCCCTTTTTCAGTGTATCTTATGATGGACTGGCAGGGGAAACTAACAGGTAAGAGATCAACACAAGTTTCATGAGAGAGAGTCTGTGATGAGCATGCATGATCAGACAATGTGTGTCACAAGAAAGGATGGGAACCAGAGATGTATGCATACAAACAGTTTATTATAAAGGATGGCAAGGTAAACAGAACTCATTGAAGCTAATGTGCAGGATGAAGAATGGGATGACCAGATGGAGATGGAGTGACCAGAGGAAATCTCAGAGAAGCCAGAAACACAGATATTTGGATATAGTGATCAATGACAACCAGAGTAGGAACCAGGAATAATCACACTAGAAAGGAGAGACACAGACATTTCAAGAAATTAGAGAGATGAGTAGCTGACCGCTGACCACTGACCACATAGAGAGCCCTTCAGTGGCATTTCAAGGCCAGACACAGTGTGTAGTGTGGTGATGGTATTTATGGTGCTGGAGTGATGAACGGGAATGACGTGCAGGTGCTGGGCTAATTAGTATTCAGGTGACTGTGATCGGGGTCATTGTGGTGACTGAAAGTGGGGAGAATCTGGCCTGGCTGTGACAGTGTGAATGAATGTCAGCAGAATGAAGTCTTTAATCTACATTTAAGCCCACAGTGTGTGCCTGCCTCCCAAACTGTGCTAGGAAGACTGCTCCAGAGTTCCAGGTAACACTGCACTTTCACCCCATAGACTTCATATGCATGTCAATGTGACAGACCGGTAATGCAAGCTTATGCGACAAGTTTTGCAGTTCTCTACATTGCAAAGTTCAAGTTGATGAACTCAGACCTGTGAAATCGAAAAGCTAATCCATTCAGGGTTTTAAGTAGTCAATAAGATTTTAAAATGTATGCAATATTTAATAGGGAGCTAATGCAATGCTGACAAAACCAGACAAATATGACCATATTTCTTGATACTAGAAATAGCTTCATCAGCTGCATTTTAAACAACCTGAAATTGTTAATTAGGCCTACAGGGCAACCACCTAATAATGCAGCACAATCGTTTAACCAAGAGGTCCTAAAAGTGTGAGCAAGCTTTTCTACATTAGACATTGATAGCATATTTTATAGCATATAGTAAGACCTAAACCAAGTCAATGCAGTTCCAGTAATACTAACATAATATTCAAGCATATCTAGAAGAATTTCCCCCACAAGTTCAAAGAGATGCGATACAGGTGAATTATAGACTAAATTGTCCATAGTGTATGTGTGTAAATGGTTGTGTATGTGTGTTTCCCAGTGATGGGTTGCAGCTGGAAGTGTATCCGCCGTGTAAAACATATGCTGGATATGTTGGCGGTTCATTCCGCTGTGGCGACCCTAGATTAATAAAGGGACTAAGCCGAAAAGAAAATGAATGAAC
>CAIGQQ010039723.1:4509209-4526158 GCA_903798035.1 Danio albolineatus
GGGCTGTCAAAATTAGCGCATTAACGCACGCCGATTAATTTGAAATTTTGAACGCATAAAAAAAATTAACGCATTTAACGCAGTGGCAGATTTTTCTTATTTCCTGTTGTGGCCGACGTGTGTTCAGGACCGGCGCGTCCACAGAGGCGACCTAGGCGGCCGACAGAATAGTGAGCGAACCCCCCCCTCCCTCGGCGAGTATAGCCTCGAGGTGCGCGCGCACTCAGCGGAGGCGCGCGATGCGGCGCCAGGCGAAAGTATAAATCCAGCTTAATCCGCGACACCTACTCCCTCCCTCCCGGTCCGCACGTTCATCCACGAACCGGTCACTTTCTTTTTCACTTTCGGGTTGAGGGCGGCGCGATGATGAACACGACCGTGTGCGTTGATGACTCTGAAGGGAGTCGCTTATACCGTGTGAGCACGCTGTACTGTCCGCGTTGTCTGTGTGTGTGTGTGTGTGTAAGAGAGAGCGTTTGTGTATGTGTGGATATCCTAACAACAAGATTAAACGCCTAACATCGCAGACAGTCGCTCAAAGCAGTTTAGAATTTAATGTTTAGAGATGGCGTGACCAAAGTCCATGTAAGAAGTCTAGCCTATAGTCTTTAGTACGTGACTTTGATGTACCCCTTGGTGCTTCTTGCGTCCTTGTCACAGCACCAGTGGCACAGAAATTAAGCACCGAAATCGGTGATTCTGCTTGTGAGAGACTTTTCTCACTCTTAGGTCACATGTCAACAGACTGGCCTGTCTTAGCAACTACCAAAATGCTAAGGAGGACTAAGCAAAATTGTTTCTACTTTATAATTAATGTTCTTAACTCGCAAAACAACTTTACAATGGATAAAATTGCTTGTATTCAATACTTTATTATTATTATTTTTTTTATCCAATTTCCATATTTGCAATGCCTGTATTTTGGATTTTTTTGTAGTTCACTTAGAATCCAACATGGAAATAATTTTTGTTTGTTATTGGCATTGATTGTTTTAAAATTCAAATGGCACTTACATGCCTGTGTTTTTATTTCTGTAATAAATACGGCTTTTCATGATTAATCATGATTAATCACGAAAAAAAGTGTGATTAATTTCGTTAATTTTTTTAATCAATTGACAGCCCTATTATTTACATTTTACATTTACATATCTAAAAATTTCAGTGTTTTAATTGCGATTAATCACGATTAATTGCCAAAAAATTGTGTGATTAATTAGTTAATTTTTTTTATCGATTGACAGCACTAATATATATAAATTTGTGTGTGTGTGTGTGTGTATATGTGTGTACGTGTGCGTGTACATGTGCGTGTGTGTACATGTGTGTGTACGCGTGTGTGTGTGTGTGTGTGTACGTGTGTCTGTGTGTGATGTCTGCTTGGTGACTCCAGTTTTGTTGCTAAATGGCTGACAAATATTTTTTTTCTGGCTGACAATATATAATATGGGCTTTAGCAAGGCTGAAAACAGCATAGACATCAGATCCTTCAGAGGCACATCCCGGAGTGGTGAGCTCATAAACTGGATAATAGACTCTGATACTTCCAACTGAGCTGGTGACAGTATGATGACCTGTTGTTCCTTGAGGGTAGGAGGATTTCCCCTGAAGACACCAACTACAGGTGCTATGTCATAATCATGCCCTTACTAGAGCAAGCTCCTGATATGTATACTTGGTGTGAATAACTGCCAAAGTTCAGATTTTTCAACTTAAGCGATTTGTGCAAATCATGCGCTAAGCATGCTAAATGCCCAAACGGCTCTTTGCCTTGACTTGTAAACATGTAAATCACATTAGGTAAAATGGAAAACCTCTTAGTACTAATTTCTATTTTCCAGGCCACATTCCTTAGGGTGCGGGCGTAGTGTGCCACAGTGTCTGATTTTTTATGTTACCTTCTTTTAATGTAAAGAAGAAACTGTGCCTAAATTGCCAGTAAGGACAGAGTCAAAAATTTCAGTTGCAGCTTTAAGCTCTTCTATGCTGTCTTGAGAAGTAAGGAAATTAGACATATCCGGTATTTTACTGACAAAGTAATCTTTAGAACTAGAGGTACTTGTTCTACCATATTTATAAGAAAATAGAATTTAATAGGGTGTTCTAATATTTTCACATGACTGTATTCACTGAATATTTTCTCTTTTTCCAACCACTGAAAACATAGATATGGTGTGTAAAAATAGGGGCCAGCGCGTCCATAGGGTACCCTTCGCCACCCCCCAACAAATATGCCACCCACTGATTGCCCCACTTTCATCCAACAAAGATCCACGCTACTCCCAGACGTTTTTCACTTTGCAAACCGGTCACTTTCATTTTCACTTTGAGGTTGAGGGCTAAGTGATAGAACAGCCCTGTAGGTGGTAGATCCTTCTCTTATCTGGCACCTAAACTGTTATCTGGCACTTAAATGAATTTCCTATTACAGTTTGAGAGGTAGACACACTTTGTAATTTAAAAACTACACCAAACACAAACTACACAAAACACAAATGCAGACAATAAATTAAAATCCTCTAAAAGGATTGTTAGGCTCCATAAATACACTATCATTTGAATAGCATCTATGCTGAACATATGCCTGGTGACCTTCTCAAACCAGTAATTTCTTCACAACCAACGTCCTAAGTTCTCAAGTCTCTGAAACCCAAACTGCAGTACTGCACAATACATTTGGCCAGAGAAGGTATGGTCTTGTCCAGCTGAGCTTGGTTTCTCACAACTTTTTTTTCTTTACTTCCATCAATTAGTGAAGTTTGTTAATTGCAACTGTCACCTCTACTATAGCTTGGCTGGGACTGGTGGAGCTGGACATTGCTGGAGTTGCTTTTCAGAATATCTGCCTTCAACAGCGACATTTATATTAAACTTAACTGAAGCTGTTTCAAATGTACTAGAACTACACTTATATTCAACACTACTCTCCTTCCTGCCTGAATTGCGGGGATGTTCCATAATCTTCAATATTATGGCTTTTACTCATATTTTCTTTATCTACATTAGTCTGCTTTGACACATCTACATTTATATAGCTTGGACAAGAAAACATTCCTCAGATCCCTATATTTCCAGATTTTTTTCTAAAAATGTACTGTATTTCCCTAAGCCAACAGGGCCCATCTTAAAGGGCACAAGTATGCCATTTGGGACGCAGCTATAGACTTAACAGGAACAGATGTAGCAGGAAGCAGATCTCACTATGTTTGAGAAATACAACAGTAAGAACTTTACCAAAGACTGTTTAATGTGTTTGTTAAGGAGTTGCAACGATGAGTCACACACAATGCAGTTACAGAGTTCGTTCACGCACGTATCACGCGTTTGAGCTTTGCACTGCTTTGGCAAGCAAATGTGAAAGGATACAGGTTAATATCATAGACTGATTAATATCCGCTGCTGTATGGATATATTTTATGTTAATGTACACAATAAACCTGATTTAATGTCCACAAACAGAGATTAAAGCATATTTTTTGCTGACACACGGCTGTGGTGATAAGTAAAGCTGAAGTAAATCGCTGTAACTCATTAACATGCACTGTTTTAAACACGTGTTAAACTTAAACTCACTCTTGATCACATTCGATGGTGATTAATGACCTTCGCGAACTGAGGAGACCTTTTATTCCCGGTTGATTTGCACACGTCCTGTCTTGTTGATATGATTATACACGTTACTACGGAGACATGTTAATACGCAGCTGTCAATCAATTCGGTGGGCAGGGGGACTGCACTCCTACGTCAAGTTGCAGTCGATCTCGAAACCGCTCCAATTGGTCCACCGTTTTTATGCTGTTAAATTGAAAAAAAAGAACTGGGTGTGTTTATATCACCCCAAAATGACCGTCTATACACTATAACTACACATATGACTGTCCAAACAGCTTAAAAAGTAGATTTTTCATCAAAGGTGCCCTTTAAAGTTCCTTACAGTGATAGTTCGCCCAATATGATGATTAAGTTTCTTAATTTTGCTAAACACAAAAGAAGATATTTTATTAATAGTTGAAAACCTGTCACTATCGATTTCCATAGTATTTGTTTTTCCTTCTATGGAAGTCAATGAATATATTTCAGCTTTCTTCAAAAGATCTTATTCAGTGTTCAACAGAAGAAAGAATCTTATAAAGGTTTATAACCACTTGAGGGAGAGTAAATAGTGAGTATATTTTCATTTTTGGGTGAACTGTTCATTTAAAAGGCCAACTGTTTCTCTACAAGATATTAATATCTTGTTTCATTTTGGCCTACCAGTTCATGGCATATTCAACTTTCAACGACTCACTCCAGCATGTTCTGGCCAGTCTGTGCATAAACACTACACACACTGCATTCTTGATAAAACAGGAAGCAAGTGAGCTAAGAGGAAGTGAACAACCCCCAACTAAGCTACTAGTGCTATACACTGAACCAGGAAGTGCTTTGGCTCTGATCACGAACACACCCTAAAGCTTCCTCTTTTACACACCACCCTTCCGCTTTTAGAAGGGCTGCTCACATACCTGCTAAGTATCGCTATTTCTTTAACATAATAATTAGCCATTTTGTAATTGACTTTTTGGTAACAATTTATTTTGATGGTCTATTTGAGTAATAATAGACTGTCTACTTAATATCTGTTGATGCAGACATTCAACAGACATTTAACTGACTATAAGAAACTTTGCAAGTACATGTCAACTTACACTAACCCTAACCCCTAACCTAACAGTCTTCTTAAAATCTAATGAGAATTAGTTACGATGTAACTTAAATTCAACAAACGGACCATCAAAATAAAGTGTGACCACTTTTTTTATGTTCTCATCTTTAATTGAAAAAAAAAAAATTCTACAGGCTCTGCCATGTTTTTATAATTGTATTTATAATTGCTAAACCTGTCATATTCTAATTATGTGTCCATATGCCTTGTAAGTATGTACACATGACTGTATGCCTTCCACCCATGACTTTCCTGTAACTGTTATCTGTGCTTGAGGAAAAGGTGGGTCTCCTCCTGTAACCCTAGTCACAGACGGAGAGAGAGAAAGGGAGAGAGAGAAAGACTGAACCTCCTTACCCCTTACTAATGCTCTCTGTCATTTCATTACTATTATATACTTTTTTTATTGAAATACTTGATTAACTTGTTTATTGTGACAACAGATATGTGTAGTATAACCATATATGCAGTGTTGGGTGTTACTGTAATTAAATTACTTTTCCACTGAAAAAGTAGAGTAACTGATTACTGTTCATTTTTAGGGATTTTAATTACAGTTACTTATAATGTACTTGCTTTACATTGTAAAATAAAATAAACTCACTGAATAATCTTATACAATTTTATTCATTTATCTTCTAAAGGTAAAAGTAAACTCTGCCGCTTTAAAATCGTAGTGCAGGTGCACGTTATAGCGCCGTGCGCCAGTTTGCTGCTAGTCATATTCTAAAGCGGAAGATGTCAGACTCGGCTGAATTTTTACGAAATGGAAATATTCCCATTACATCACTTTTCAACACTTTTCACTTGTCAACAGCACGAGTAATCTACTAAAGCACCTGAGACGGCAGCACAGACGAACACTTCTGAGTGATCCTTGTTTATCAGAGTAGCTATGATTCCATCCAAAAATGCGAATGAACCAATGAGTCTAAGCGAGCAAAATTGTCATTTCCTGATTAACTGGCTCCAAATATCAACAGTAAAAACATAGTTTGATGTAGTAGGAGAAGCTGCGTCCAACTTTTTCTTAATTTAATAAACGACCTGCTCCTCAGGAGGCAATCCTGACCCGCAGTGAACGCACAGTGGTGTTTGAAGGTGTCAGACGTGGAGCACAGACGCTCTTGATTCAGGAGGTCATTAATAATATAATAACACTATATATAATAATAATACAATAACTACTGAAATGGTGAGGCGCTTTAGAATGACCAAAACAACATTTCAGATGTTTTACGTGTTCAGCCTGTTGGTTTGTCCATTCACACACATTATCATCATCACATGATCTCTTATAACAAAATCACATGACCTTTATTTAATGCGGATGCTGGAATTTATGCGGGATAAGCGTTTCTATCCCAGTTTATGTGCATCTTTTCTCATCGAATAAAAGTTTATCCTACTCAGTAATGCGCATTTTCAAAATGTATGCGCATCATGGCGTTTCCATCAACCATTTTTTTATGCGCATATCCAAAATGCGAATAAAAACAGCTGGATAGAAACATAACACCGCAGCAACTTTTGCTAAGCAGGCAAAATCTTTTAGGTACATATTAAACAAAATACCTGTGTCTGGCAACAAAGCAGCACTGCCTGATCGATAGATATGCTGAATAATATTTTTTTTTGCTATTCAGGAATTGTGTTCCTAAAGGTTACATTTCATACTAAAAATTATTATGTATGTATTTATTATATATTTTTGAAATAGAATATAATAAAGATGATTCAGAAAACTAAAAGTCTAAACTATTTCATGTTTGACTCATATTGTCATGGTTGCAGTTTTGTGCTCTCTCTGGATTGTCTGTTTTCACGTGGGGTTGTCTTGTTTTGATCATTCACATGTTCATTGTTTTGGTTCTCGGGGCTGGTCACTTGTTTTGTCGTCACTCAGCTGTTCTGATTAGTCACCAGCTGAGTGTCATTAATAGGTCTATATATGGACATCGTTTTCTATGTTTCCTCGTCAGTTCGTTACGTGTGCTCACTCACCTTTGTTTATGCATAGGACTGCAGGAGTGTCTGCTGAATTCCGTCCACTGTCTGTGTGATATTCCAGTCTCCGTCCCTTGTCTGTCCGATCTGTCCGTCTGGTGTCTTCTAGCTGCTCGGAGATCCTGTCCTGTATTGTCAGAGTTTTGACTTGGGTCATTAAAGACTTTTACTTGCATTTTGGATTCATCTCTGTTTCTTACCCACGTGACAGAACGAACTGACCAGTTATAGATCCAGCGAGTGTATCCCAGATAACGGAGTTTGTCTCGCTCAGCAATGCTAGGATTGACCGTCAAGATGAGGCACTGGCTACCACGGCTCAGGCCATTCAAACCCTGGTTAGTCAGGTATCCTTGCTGACCACCCAGGTACAACAGCTGGCCACGGGCGCGGCACAGGCTGAAGCCACACCAGCTCCGGAAGCATCGCCAGCACCGGGAGTCGCCGTCCGTGCGGTGGAACCTCGTCTCCCGCCTCCGACATGTTATTCGGGGGACCCTCAATTATGTCGGTCCTTTTTGTCTAAGTGCTCCCTTCACATGTCACTGCAACCATCCCTATTCCCCACAGAACGTTCCAAGGTGGCCTTTGTTATCACCCTTCTCACCGGCAGAGCTGCACTGTGGGGAACGACAGCCTGGGATCAGAAGTTACCTTGCTGTGCCTCGTTCGATCTGTTCTCCAAGGAGTTGAAAAAGGTTTTCGACAGATCCGCTTCCGGAAGAGAGGCCGCTCGAGTCCTCGCCGAACTCCGCCAGGGAGATCAAACTGTGGCGGACTATTCCATCGAGTTCCGGACCTTGGCAGCTGAGTGCGGCTGGAACATGGAGGCACAGTGGGACATGTTTCTGCATGGGTTGTCTGACCGTCTGCAGGACGAGATCTATACTTTGGACCTGCCCAAGACTCTGGATGAGCTTGTGGAGCTGGCTATTCGGGTGGATTCCCGACTGCGTCGCAGGGAGACGCATAAACCTCAAAGGAGTTTCTCGGATCCAGTTCCGGGTTTTCCGACCCCTGTCGTGGCAACGGAAGCGGTCACTGTGGACCCGGAACCCATGCAGGTGGGAAGGTTCCGCCTGTCAGCTCAGGAGAAGCGCCGGCGCAGAACTGAAGGACTCTGCCTTTACTGTGGTGGCGCGGGACATCGTTTGGCTTCTTGTCCTGTAAAAGAAAACACCCATCAGTAGGTAAGAGGTTACTGATGGGTGAGATCACTATGAACAAATCCTCTGTGACGGCCACCGTACTTCCCGTCACGTTGTTGTGGGAAAGCGAAACCCAGAACACCCAGGCCCTTGTTGATTCCGGATCAGAAGGGAACTTCATTGACGCTAATTTCGCTTTCACTTATAAACTTCCGGTTGTCGCTCTCGCCCAGCCCATTTCTGTACGCGCCCTTAGCGGGCTTCCCTTACCCACCATAACTCACTCCACCAAACCCATTAAACTTATTACTTCCGGCAACCATGTGGAACATTTAACATTTTTGTTAACCGATTGTTCTAACACCCCAGTGGTATTAGGCCATCCATGGCTAGTTCTTCACAAACCTCACATTAATTGGGGTCTCAATACTATTTTTATGTGGAGTGAGAGCTGTCATGAATCTTGTCTTTCGTCTGCTCGTTCTGTTGTGTCTCGTTCTGTGTTCCAGGAGGAGAGCATGGACCTGTCAAACGTGCCCAGTGAGTACCTCGATCTGAAGAAGGTGTTCAGTAAGTCTCGGGCTGCTTCTCTTCCTCCTCACCGTCCCTACGACTGTGCCATAGACTTATTGCCAGGGACCTCTCCGCCTAAAGGCAAGTTATACTCTCTTTCTGTTCCTGAGAGTGAGGCCATGGAGAAATATATTTCTGATTCTCTGGCAGCTAAGACTATCCGCCCCTCTTCTTCACCGGCGGGGGCGGGGTTTTTTTTCGTGAAAAAGAAAGACGGTTCTCTTCGACCTTGTATAGACTATCGAGGGCTGAATAACATCATGGTGAGGAATACTTACCCCTTGCCGTTGATGTCTTCAGCATTCGAGCGTCTGCAGGGGGCGTCCTTTTTCACGAAATTAGATCTCCGCAACGCTTATCATTTGGTTCGCATAAGAGCGGGGGACGAGTTGAAAACTGCATTTAATACCCCCAGGGGGCATTTTGAATATTGTGTTCTTCCTTTTGGTCTCTCCAATGCCCCTGCAGTTTTCCAAGCACTCGTGAATGATGTGTTGCGAGATATGATAGATCAGTTTATTTTTGTCTACCTGGATGACATTCTGATTTTTTCCCGTTCTCTCCAGGAACATGTGCAACACGTCAGGCGAGTGCTTCAGAGGCTGCTAGAGAATGGGCTTTTTGTCAAGGCGGAGAAATGTGTGTTTCATGCACAGTCTGTTCCCTTTCTGGGACATATTGTGTCGGCCGAGGGCGTGCGCATGGATACTGAGAAGATTCAGGCTGTGGTAAAATGGCCAAACCCGGAGTCTCGCAAGGCCCTGCAGAGATTTTTGGGTTTCGCTAATTTTTACAGGCGTTTTATTCGCAATTTCAGCCAGCTCGCCGCCCCTCTGACAGCTTTAACCTCCTCCAAAACTCCCTTCAGGTGGTCGAGTGCGGCACAAGCAGCATTCACTAAACTAAAGGACTGCTTTGTTTCAGCCCCTATTCTGGTGACTCCTGATCCGCCCCGGCAGTTTGTGGTGGAGGTTGACGCGTAGGAGGTGGGGGTGGGCGCTATCCTGTCCCAGCGCGCATCTTCGGACGACAGAATTCATCCCTGCGCGTTTTTTTCACACCGATTATCTCCCGCAGAACGCAATTACGACATTGGTAATAGGGAGTTGTTGGCTGTCAAACTCGCTTTGGAGGAGTGGCGTCATTGGTTGGAGGGTTCGGGGGTTCCCTTTATAGTTTGGACCGACCATAAGAACCTTGAGTTTATCAAGACCGCCAAACGACTTAGCTCCAGGCAAGCTAGGTGGGCATTATTTTTCGGACGTTTCGATTTTACCATCTCGTATTGACCGGGTTCCAAAAACATCAAACCCGACGCGTTATCTCGTCTTTTTGATTTTTCCGAGCGCAATACGTCTCTTGAGCCCATCATCCCTCAGAGAATTTGTATTTCTGCTGTGACATGGGAGATCGAGAGCAAGGTTCGCACAGCCTTGGAAGGGGTAACGCCCCCACCCGCATGCCCACCCAGTCGTTTATTTGTGCCGGAGGAGATTCGGTCTGACGTCATTCGATGGGGGCACTCTTCCAAAGTGGCTTGTCATCCAGGGGTGAGTCGAACCTTATTTTTAGTTAAACAGCGATTCTGGTGGCCAGCTATGGCACGGGACATACGCGAGTTTGTTTTGGCCTGTTCTGTTTGCGCTGTTTCTAAGACTTCTAATCGCCCACCCGCTGGGCTCCTTCAGCCGCTGTCAGTGCCTTCGAGACCCTGGTCGCACATTTCGCTAGATTTTGTCACAGGTCTCCCGCCATCTGATGGCAATACGGCAGTTTTGACCGTGGTGGGCCGGTTCTCGAAGGCTACTCATTTCATTCCTCTGCCCAAATTACCCTCAGCCAGAGAGACAGCGGAAGCTGTCATAAATCACGTCTTTCGCATTCATGGCCTCCCGACGGACGTGGTTTCTGACAGGGGACCTTAGTTTGTCTCTAAATTTTGGAGAGAATTTTGTCGTTTATTGGGGGCGACTGTTAGTCTTTCTTCTGGTTTTCATCCTCAGAGTAACGGACAAACAGAGAGGGCCAACCAAGATCTCGAACGTATGTTGCGTTGTTTGGTTTCTCAGAATCCCGCTACTTGGAGCCAGCAGCTCCCATGGGTGGAGTACGCACACAATTCATTACCAGTGTCTGCCACGGGCCTGTCTCCGTTTCAGTGTAGCTTAGGTTACCAGCCACCTGTTTTTCCCAGTCTGGAATCCGAAATCGCGGTCCCCTCCGCTCACGCCTTTGTCCAGAGGTGCCGGCGCACTTGGAACAGGGCCAGACAGACCCTCCTCCAAATGGGCGCGCGCACCAAGGCTAAAGCCGATCGCCACCGGTCGAAGCCCCGTTTACGTTGTCGGTCAAAAAGTGTGGCTTTCTACCAAAAATATTCCCTTGCGATCCGTATGTAATAAACTTGCACCTAAATTTATTGGCCCATTCACTGTCATCAGAATCATTAGTCCGGTGGCAGTCCGCCTCAAACTTCCTCCAGCGTACAGGAGAATTCATCCCGTTTTTCATGTTTCCAAATTAAAGCCCGTTTTTCATGCGGCAATTAATCCGCCCTCCTCGGTCCCTCCCCCGCCGCGTCTCGTAGATGGAGAGACCGTTTATTCGGTTAAGCGCATTCTGGACTCGAGACGGAGGGGGCGAGGATTTCAGCACTTGGTGGACTGGGAAGGTTACGGTCCAGAGGAGAGAAGTTGGGTTCCTGCTAGGGACATACTGGATCACTCTCTTATCGATGATTACAATCGCCAGGTAAGCTCTTCTGGGAGCACCAGGAGGTGCTCCTAGGAGAGGGGGTGCTGTCACGGTTGCAGTTTTGTGCTCTCTCTGGATTGTCTGTTTTCACGTGGGGTTGTCTTGTTTTGATCATTCACATGTTCATTGTTTTGGTTCTCGGGGCTGGTCACATGTTTTGTCGTCACTCAGCTGTTCTGATTAGTCACCAGCTGAGTGTCATTAATAGGTCTATATATGGACATCGTTTTCTATGTTTCCTCGTCAGTTCGTTACGTGTGCTCACTCACCTTTGTTTATGCATAGGACTGCAGGAGTGTCTGCTGGATTCCGTCCACTGTCTGTGTGATATTCCAGTCTCCGTCCCTTGTCTGTCCGATCTGTCCGTCTGATGTCTTCTAGCTGCTCGGAGATCCTGTCCTGTATTGTCAGAGTTTTGACTTGGGTCATTAAAGACTTTTACTTGCATTTTGGATTCATCTCTGTTTCTTACCCACGTGACACATATGTTTTATCGAAGTATTTATTATTTACAGAGTTAAATTTCTATTATTTGTCCAACGTTTATAAGGATTTTTATCACAAAAACTGCATTCTTTCATCTGAGAAATATTGCTAAGCTACGAAGTATGCTATCCATCTCAGATGCAGAAAAGCTAGTTCATGCTTTTATGACCTCTAGGCTGGATTACTGTAATGCTCTGCTCGCTGGTTGCCCAGCCTCCTCTAATAACAAACTTCAGCTAGTACAAAATGCAGCCGCCAGAGTTCTTACAAGGTCTAGAAAATATGATCATATCACCCCAATTTTATCCGCGTTACACTGGCTGCCTGTTAAGTTTCGTATTGAGTTTAAAATATTACTTCTCACATATAAATCATTAAATAATCTAGCTCCTGTTTATCTAACCAACCTTCTGTCTCGCTACAATCCAACCCGCTCTCTAAGATCTCAAAACTCAGGGCTTCTGGTAGTACCCAGAAAAGCAAAATCAAGTAAAGGAGGTCCAGCCTTCTCATTTATGGCTCCTAAACTCTGGAATAGCCTTCCTGATGATGTCCGAGGCTCAGACACACTCTCACAGTTCAAAACTAGATTAAAGACCTATCTTTTTAATAAAGCATTCACTCAATACGTCACTTAGCTGTATGATGCATGAATGTGCTCCACGCATCTCCTTTATATACACTATGAACTGCAGCTACGCTAATTATTGTCTTTGTTCTCTATTCCAACTGGGGATACTCATTCCGTGGCCCCCAGAGACAATGCAGCGCCACTGATGCGATCCAAGACCCGTGACGAGACAATTCCAAGGCTCCTTAACCCTGGACCTCGCTGTATCCTGAGCAGCTGCTTGGCGGAGTAGCAAGCAAGAGACGGATTCCTGTGACCCTCCAAGGACAGACGAGCCTCGAGTTCTCCAGCGTCCGGCGACTAGACTGCAGCTAGAGCTGCGCACCGATGGATTACTCTTCAGTGTTTGAACTCTCAGTAGTGAATATTAAACAACACTGAACTGAACTGAACTCAGCTATATACTAGCTAATAATATACTAGCTAATAACTAAACTGACATTTTCAATTTACTATAACCTTCTATGTGAAGCTGCTTTGACACAATCTACATTGTAAAAGCACTATACAAATAAAGGTGAATTGAATTGAATTGATTTTAAAAAGTATTTAGTTAAGTTACTTATTGAGTAATTAAGTTACTTTTCAGACACAGTTATTAGAAAAGTATTTTAAATACAATATTGATTAAATAATTAGTAATTCATTACTATTTTAAAGTAACTTACCCAACACCGCATATATGTATATGTTTATCATTACTTATATTTCTTTTATCTACATGTATGTTTTGTTCAATCATTCCCTTTATTAAATTGGGGTCACCACATCAGAATGCACCTACAACTTATCCAGCAAATGTTTTATGCATCACTGGGAAACACCCATACACTCTCATTTACACACATACATTACGGAAAAATTAGCGTACCCAATTCACCTATAGCGCTTATGTTTGAACTGTGGGGGAAACCGGAGCACCTGTAGGAAACCCAACGCCAGCCAACACGAGGAGAACATGCAAACTGAGGCTTGAACACTTGAACTTCTACTGTAGGCCGACAGCACTACCCACTGTGCCGCCCTGTATGTTTTGTATTTTGTTTATTGTTATTGCTTTGGCATCATTGTATTTTATTTCACAGTCATGGCAACAAAGCTCTATGAACTTGAACTTGGGGAAATGGGGGGGTTGTTCTGTGTGTTTCTCTGTTATATGTTCTGTACGTTTCTCTGTTATATGTTCTTTTTTATGTAAACTTTATAAATACTTTGGCAATACATTTGTAACATTTGTCGTGCCAATAAAGCAATTATTGAATTAAAGAGACAATCCTGTTTGAACTCTATTGTAATGCCATAATTACTAGGTAACTGCAGCCACACCATTAAAATCCACACTAATGCCTCATGAGATCAAAAACCAGACTGAGTTGAGCTAGAGGACTTTGGGAACCCAGTGTCACAGTGATTTTCTTTCATAATCATGCTGTGATATCATTAGGAAATATGTGCAGTTTAAACCAGTCTTTGATAGAAATCATTTTTGTTTTTGTTTTTTTGCTATTTTTTTATTTTTAATTTATGGGCAGGTCAGTGTTTGGACAGCAAAACAAATCTGAAAAGCTGGTCTGCATGTATGGAAAATAAATACTATGCCTAAATCGATTGTGTTTCTGTCTACAATTCAGCATCAATATGGATCTTTTGCTAGAATGCTTTCTGGAACTAAAACATATGATCACATTATTCCAGTTCCTTTATCATTGCATTGGCTCCCTATAACTGTATAAACACTGTATAAATTCTAAAATCTTTTTGATTACCTACAAATCCCTGAATGGCTTAGCTCCCCAGTTTTTGAGGGCGCGCCTGGTGTATTACAGCACCTCATTGTCCACTACTGTATGTTCAGTTAATTCTAGACAATCCATTATTCCTGGTATATCAAAATGGCCTGTATGTGGTAGATTGTTCTCTCATCTGGCACCTAAACTTAGCAAACGCCTTTATAGCTCAGTTTGGGAGGCAGACACACTCTAGTCTAAAAACATATCTCTTTAGCATACACAAACACAAATGGAGAGCACAGTGGCTCAGTGGTTAGCACTGTCACCTCACAACAAGAAGATCACTGGTTCGAGTCTCGGCTGTGTGTTCGCATGTTCTCCTTGTGTTCATGTGGGTTTCCTCTGGGTGCTACGGTTTCCTCCAAAGACATGCATCATAGGTGAATTGGGTAAAACATGTGAGTGTGTATGGATGTTTCCCAGTACTGGGTTTCAGCTGGAAGGGCATACCCTGTGTAAACATATGCTGGATAAGTTGGCGGTTCATTCCTCTGTGGCAACCCCTGATGAATAAAGGGACTAAGCTGAAGGAAAATGAGTGAATGAATGAATGAATAAAACGCTTATGCAACAAGTTTCAAAGCTCAAAAGTGTTACAAAGTTCAAACTTGGTGAACTCTGACCTGCAAATTTACATCACGTGACTGTGTGAGACCAATTGAAGATCAAAACATGACCGGTGTACAAAAATTTTAAATATGGAACAATCGCTCACCTTTTTTTATGTCTAATCATCTTGTTTAGATGCCCCTTTTCACTGTATGACAGAATTTTGCATGCTCAAACTGTAGTGTGACCATGGCATTCAGCTGCAGTCACACTAGAGTTTAACCTTGCGTAATTTTGTTGTGTGGCGCTGTGAAAAGGGGCGGGATTAAACAAGACAATTAGACTTAAAAAGCAAGCGATTTGGTCCATATAATAAATTTTTGTCAAGAGAGGACCTTGCGTTTCCGGTCTGCCGCAGTCGCATGCGTATGAATGGAAGTCTATATGGGGAGAAAAGTGCAGCGTGACCGTGGCTTTACTCGGCTTTCTAAAAACATCCTTGCAGGTGTGTTGATGGGAAGTTGGAGCTAAACTCTTCTGGACACCAGCCCTCGAGGACTAAGTTTGGGCACCCCTGCTCTAAAGGATTGTTAGGCTGCATTAATTAGGGCAGTGTTTGTCAATTCCAGTCCTCAGGACACCCCCGACCTGCACATTTTGTGTCTTCCTTACTTAACACACCTGATTCAGATCTGCTCTGCACAAGAAAATTTAAGAGAACTGGTCTTGCCCAGCTGAGCCTATTTTTAAGTTTTTTTTTTCCTCACTTTCATCAATTGGTGAAGTTTGTTCCTCGTCTCTGTCACCAGTGGCTGGATTGGTTTGGGCCTTGTGGAGCTGCGGCGGATTTGCTCTCCAGTGTTTGGGCATATAGCAGTGACATCTGTATTACACAGAACTGAACTAAACTGAACTTCATCTGGGAAAACTGTACTGAAGCAGATTCAATTTACTAAAAATTGTTAAGCTGCTGTGACAGTCTTGTAAAAGTGCTATAGAAATAAAGATGAAGCTATTCACCCCTTAGGCAAATACAAATGATATAAAGAGATACAGAGATCCATTTATTAATTCAAGTATGTACAGCATATCAGTTTAACCAACTGATCTGACATAAATTATATATGTTATTTCAAATGGTCCCAAAGAATTTCTGAACCCAAAAGAATCTGCAAAAATGCATAAGCAAACAGACTTTAAAGCAATTCACTTCTACTGTAAGTAATTAATTATTTTTTGTGTACGAATGTATTACATGTAAAGTGCAATCTTGCTTGTCAAATTACTGTATTGTATATTACATATTTCTTATGTTACCACAAATAACACAAAAATACTTCAAAATAGCATCCATGACAAAATGTATTTTTGGTGGACATGCTGTCACTCTTGTTGGCCTTGCCAAAGATCGCACTTCTTCCAATCTGTCTTCCCTAAGCTTGTTGCTGCAGTTCAGGATTGTGACAGTCCTCTAATCTCCCAAAATTGCTTGTTATTGTGCTGTGGACAATCTACACACACACACACACAAACTTGATTGGTTAAATTGATTATTTAAATTGTATTGCAATTAGAGGTCATTTACCAATTTAGCAGACATTACAAACAACGACAGTTTCCAATATTGTGATAGTTTTGACTTTGATGGCTTACACGATGAAAAATTGAGAAGTTGTGAGGAGTTTGGCAGTTTAAATGAGAATCGACTTCCCAGTTTTAATTAACAAGCCATATGCAATTAGTTTTTGTCCAAATACAGACAGATGTACTTACTGTTTGCAAACGTGCCAAATCATTTGCAATTTGCTTAAATCAATAAGAAATGCCAATCTGAAGTGAACAATAAGCTAATATTTCAGTGAACTAAGCTTTGTCTTTAAAAATAAATGTTTCAATCAAGAATTAAACCAAAGCACAGGAGAAAAACTGTAAAAACTTATAAACCCTGTCATTGTCCTCCGATAGCTTTTTGTAACTGTTATTTAAAAAAAATCTTCAGAAATAGCAACGTAGCAGCCCTTCAGCTTCAATAAAGGAGGCATAGAGTTTTTGACGGGTGCATTTTAAATGTTTACTTGGATGCAATAAAGTTTGTCACAGAAATCTTCATGGTCTCAGTTCTTGGTTACATACAAGCATCAATTCTCAATTTTATCGAGTTGGTGTTCTCATAACACATACTTCCTTGCACATAACATCATAGTACCGTGTAGCACTGTAGCACCAAAAGCACCGTAAAACTACAAAGAAAAACAAACAAATAACATAGAAAATAAACTCAACAAACATTCACAAAACATCTAAC
>CAIGQQ010039723.1:4546158-4567586 GCA_903798035.1 Danio albolineatus
ATTGACACGATGTTACACAATTTTGCACACAATCAAAGGTGGCGGTATGCTTCTAATAGCTGTGCAGTCCACCATTATTTAAGAGAAGATCTCTACAAATAAGTTTCACAGCATGCATAATGTGCTGTAAAATGCAGAAATGTTAGTGTTAATCAAATAATGAGACATTTGGTGAGTTAGGCAAAGGACTAGGGAAATTGAAATGGTAAGGTAAAGAAAGGGATTAAATTAATTTTGACATTCCACAACCACTTTCAGTGGATTAATAGGGAGAAGTAAAACATGAGGTGGCAAATAGGTAATTTAGGATAGAAAAAGAATTGCGGGGTCTTGTTGCTTAGGTGTGTCAATTTAAGTGTAATGAGAGTTGATAATTGCAAATATACCGTTTACACTTATAAACTTACTTGCCACCTTATGTTTTAATTTCTTAATTCCAGAATGGAGTGCATCTCACCTGCCTCGACTTACACAGAAACTAGGCAGTGTTTAGGGTTTGTGTAGGTGTGGAAGACTAATGAAAAACAACAGGTTAATGTGAGTTTAGGGTTGGAGTTCGTATAAGTGTTAATAAAACACAACCGGTGACTGTGAGGTTGGGTCTGGGCGTGGGGTAGGTGTAGACATTCAGAAAAGAGTTAATAAAACGTTTTTAGACTACTTTTAAGTTTTTAATAGTGTTTTCACATACTGGATATATTTGCACTATATCCTGCAAACAGTGGATACTTCACCTCAGCTAAACAATGCAACTATACTTTTATAATGACAAACCTTTTTGTTTATTAGCATGGTTTTTGTTTGTTTTTGTTTGGCTCATAAGAAGGGATTGGCTACTCTTTACAATAATGTTCCATAGGTTAATGTTAATAAGTTTAATTAATAACATTAACTACAAATGCACAAAATTACAAATGTACAGCAATTATTAAATCATATGCTTGTTAACTGTTATGAAGCAGACGGGGAACAGAGGTGAGTGAAACGAAAGGGGTTTATTTACAAACAACAATGAGCACAAGAGGATTTGCCAGGAGGATATGGGATGACGATGGAGATTACGTTCCCTGACTTGTAGACTTGATGGGACACAAGAGGATGGACAACACACACCAGATACTGAAGACGATGGACACACAGATGATGGAGGATGCACAGACAGGACACTCGGGAAACCAGGAGGACTAGGAGGAAACAGAGATTCGGTAAGTACAATAATCTATAGGCTGAGTGTTGACAAACGCAGAGTGTTCACTCAGTGTCCGCTTTCGCTGTAACGAGCCCGGACACTGAGTGTAGTGAGGACTGGGACTTTATAGGGTGCTCGGTGATGTGCTGCAGCTGCGTGCTCATTAAAACTCAGGTGATTGTGCTCTATGTGATTGTGTGCCGTGGGAGCCTGACCAATCCGTGACATTACTCCCCTCCCCAGGGCCCGGTCCTAAGGGGCCTAGACCTTCCGAAGATGGCAGATCTGTCATAAAATCCACTCCTAGGTGTGACCAGGGACGATTCGGGATTGGCAAGGGATGGAGTTTTCCAGCTGGCAGATGACGAGGGCTCTTCGATTGGGCACACTCCTTACATCCTTGGATGTATTTCCTCACATCCCTTGCCATATGCGGCCACCAGAATCGTTGGGACAGAAGCGAGAGGGTGTAATTGGTCCCTGGATGTCCAGTGCCTAGAGAGGTATGAACGGAGTGAATGAGATCTACCCTTTGTTCAGATGGGATGAACTGCCGATGTGGTGGATCTTCCGGAGTGGCGACGACTGGAGGAGCAGTCCAGGTGATCGGACAGATGGAAATATGTTCGGGGAGAATCCTAGTGGGTAGTTCCTCGGAGTCGTGATGTTCATGCATTCGGGAAAGAGCGTCTGCTCGGAGGTTTTTGGACCCAGGACGATACGAGATGGAAAAGTGAAACCAGGAAAAGAAGAGAGACCACCTGGCCTGACGAGGACATAATCTCTTTGCATCTTTAAGATACTGCAGGTTCTTATGATCTGTGATCACCTGGAAAGGGTGTTGTGCTCCTTCCAACCAGTGTCGCCACTCCTCCAATGCGAGCTTGATGGCAAGGAGCTCCCTATCGCCGATGCTATAGTTTTGCTCCGCCAGGCTCAGCTTCCGGGAGAAATAGTCACATGGGTGTAGTCAGGGCGGTGTACCGTGATGTTGAAACAATACTGCCCCGACTCCAGTAGTGGATGCGTCTACTTCTACTGTGAAGGGAAGATCAGGGTCAGGATGAGTCAGGAGTGGGGCCTTTGTAAATTCCTTCTTTAGATAACGGAAGGCTGCGGCTGCTTCACTAGACCATAGTATCTTCTTGGGCTTGTTCTTGAGGAGGTTAGTGAGAGGAGTGGTGATTTTACTGTAGTTCTTGATAAAACGTCTATAGAAGTTGGCAAAGCCGAGAAATCGCTGGAGTTCTTTGATGGTTGTAGGTTCAGGCCAGGATAAAACATAATTAATCTTCCCCTTGTCCATTCGGACACCAGACTGGTCGATATGATATCCCAGAAACTGGAAAGAGTGTTTGATGGATCGAGCATTTCTCCGCTTTCAAATAGAGGTGGTTGTCTCTGAGGGTTTGGAGGACCTCCGCAACGTGTTGGCGATGTTCGGCCTCACTCCGGGAGTAGATGAGGATATCGTCTATATATACTATCACACATCGATGGAGAAACTCCCGGAGGACTTCGTGGATGAAGTGTTGGAATACGGAGGGAGCGTTTACCAGGCCATAGGGCATGACCTGGTACTCATAGTGACCAGTAGGGGTCACGAAGGCAGTCTTCCATTGGTCCCCCTCTCGTATTCTTACCAGATTATAAGCACTGCGGAGGTCCAACTTCGTGAATATCTTGGCTGCCCTCAACTGCTCCAAGGCTGCTGGTACAAGAGGAAGTGGGTAACGGAACTTGACAGTACTATTGTTAAGGACTCGATAATCGATACATGGCCGCAGCCCTCTGTCCTTCTTGGCCACGAAGAAGAAGCTTGACGCTGCGGGTGACTTGGAGTGACGAACATCCATCCCCCCATTTCTTGATCTTTCCTGTGCCCCAAGAGATGATGGGATCGTGCTTCACCAGCCACGGGCGCCCTAAGATGATGTCCATGTTCGCTCCCTCCAGAACCATAAATTGAATCCTCTCTTGATGTAACAGACCCACTTGAAGTATTACTGATTCACATTGACGGTGAATACGTGCAGATGAATGAATACTCTGGGTTATCGGTTGTATCTGGTAGACGTGGGTGGACGCAGATACTGAAGACAATGGACACACAGATGACGGAGGATGCACAGACAGGACACTCGGGAAACCAGGAGGACTAGGAGGAAACAGAGATTCGGTAAGTACAATAATCTATAGGCTGAGTGTTGACAAACGCAGAGTGTTCACTCATTGTCCGCTTTCGCTGTAACGAGCCCGGACACTGAGTGTAGTGAGGACTGGGACTTTATAGGGTGCTCGGTGATGTGCTGCAGCTGCGTGCTCATTAAAACTCAGGTGATTGTGCTCTATGTGTTTGTGTGCCGTGGGAGCCTGACCAATCCGTGACATTAACATTGGTTAATGCTCTGTGGGTTAACAGGAGAAAAAAAGAATGACTTTATTTTCATTAATGATTCAATACTGTACTAAATGTATCATTCATTGTAACTTTAACTAATGAAACCTTATTTAAAATTTAGCTTGTGTTTTATGTTCAACCTCATTTGCGACTGTTCGGACGTCTTTGTCCATTGATGTCCGAGTGCACTTTGCACTCCGGCTTTTTATAATTTATACTCTAATTTTAACTTTAGCCTATCAGACAGAACAGTGCTCAAACGACACAGCTTGAAGATCAACATCGAATCTACAAACTTTCTGTAATACAACTGTCCTTACAAGAGTGTCATTTTTGACTAAATCCTCCCGCTAACACCAGCTTACATTCCTGAGATGGGAAAACACAGATGGCTGTAAAAATGCCTCTGGTTTGGATTGATTCAGAATCTCACTGCTGCACAATCTGCCACAGACTTCCACAAAAGATTGCAGTTCTTGAAATAAAGTTACGTGCAATCTGACCAGAACTGCCAGATTACACAGGACCACTTCATTGTGGACCCCGACAGCATACAGCCAGTGAGTCTTGTAAATCTACTCCAGTTACTGTTTTGAGCACAGAAAAACATAATAAAATGGTTGTAAACGGGCATGATAATCAATGGCATAATCACAGTGCGAGACCAAAAGGTACTTGCGGGGTCAGATCACGAAGATCATACGCCACTGCATTAGCGTCCTCTACGCCAAATACAGCTCAGGCTCAAATACAGCTTCAGAACAGATATGAAGCTTTGAGTAATATTGGTGAAGAATCCCCAAAAGCAGTCAGACACAGACCACATGACTCAGCAGCTAATTCAGCACTGAACAGAGGCTCAGGGCCGAGCAGACAGTGGCATTCTGCACTGATCACAGCCGAGATAAGAACATTGATTGTTGGAGATTCAATAATCAGGAATTTTTAGGAGCAGAGCTACAATGACATACTGCTTTCCTCATGCAACAGTTTCTGATGTAAACAAAGAACTTGAGAAAATTTTGAAGAAGCACAAGACTGCAAAACGGATTATCATTCAGGAAGGAGCAGTCAGAACTGCTCAAGAGGGATCTCTGTGAACTCTGAGAAACAGGAAGATTGAAAATTCAGCCACCAAAATCAGAGGACCACTCCCTGCAAGAGAAACAAAGAGAGAGACAAATATGCTTTCAAGGCTTCTTGGTCTAAATGCATGGCTGCAGAAAACATGTAACAGGAAAAGACTGAATTTCATTGACAATTTCAATCTCTTCTGGAACCAACAACAACTGTTTACATCAGACGGCTTTACCCCAACAAACTTGGGGCAAAAGTGAGGACAATTCCCAGTTACATTCAGAATAGATTTTTAAAGTATTGTTACTTGTCTATAAATTACTAAATGGCCTAGGACAGTGGTTCTCAAGCTTTTTTCTCCAAGTACCATCTAAGAAAACAATTGTCTCTCCAAGTACCACCAAAATAACCGTTATTGAAGTACAGTAGCGTAGTAGGCCTAATTAAGCAGCTGCAGCACTGCACAGTTCAAAAACAAGGAAGATTAATTGTTCTAATTAAGAATATTTATTATTGTCAGCCACTTAGATAAAAGGTTTAGCCTATCAAAATCAATTTACTGATCACATCAGTGTTATTGTAAGTGTCAAAGGTATAAAAGTGTTCATTTTTTTACTTTAATTATTCAAAGATTCTACAGTGTACCACTAGAAGGAAGATTGTGTACCACTAGAGGTACACATACCACAGTTTGTGAACCACTGGCCTAGGACATAAGTATGTTACAGATATGCTGACTGCATACAAACCTAACAGATCACTCAGAGTTTTAGGTTCAAATACATTGGAAATTCCAAGGGTTCAGTCAAAGCAGGGAGAATCCGCCTTCAGCTACTACCCACCACCCTCCATCTGCTGGAATCAGCTACCAGAAATGATCAGATGTGCTCCAACATTAGGTACATTTAAATCAAGACTGAAAACACATCTGTTTAGCTGTGCCTTAACTGAATGAGCACTGTGCTACAGCCCACAGATTGCACTATTGTGTCTTTTTTTTCTTTTTCATTCTTTTAAAACCTATTTTACACATTTTTATGTGTTTTTATCAGTTTTAATCATTTTAATTCATTGTTGTATTTATTTTCTTATACTTGTTTCTTTTATTCATATTTACGTAAAACACATTGAATTACCGTTGTGTATGAAATGTGCAATATAAATAAACTTGCCTTGCCTTGTCTATTGAACAAAATGAGTAAAAACAGTAAAAAGTATAAACTTTTGTAATGCATGAAGGTAATTTACTGCAATAATTCAACTACAATATAAAGATCATATTTCATTGGGGGAACCAAGGAAATATTAATTTCTGGGATGGTCTATGAAGACCACTACCACATTCTGTGAGTGCAAATCTCTTGAACTGAGACATTAGTGTACTTATTCAAGTCTGTGTTTTACTAAGGACAAAATATATATTTTTAGTGTTTTTCATTCTACATCATTTTGTTTCCATGTTCCCTTTTAGTTAGAAGGTGTTTTCCACTCCATTACTGTTAGACAGGAGTGATTCTCCAGCTGTTTTACTGCAGCATACATCAGCAGAATCTGCTGAGTATGCATATGCTCAGGTTTGTGTAAAGTTTAACTGACTGTTGCAAAACAAGCAATGTTGAAAGTGCACTTGCAGTGCCTAATTTGCCATGAGTGGATTGAAACCTTTATCTGTAGCCTTTCTCACAAATAACAAGCTCCAGCTTTTATGGTGCTTTATAAATCACATGTGAAATCTAATACAATTCTCAGTCTTTATTATTCCACAGCTCATTATAAATCATAACACTGATAGCAGTCTTACTAGCACCATTAAAATATATGGCAAAGTTATCTTCATACAGTGTATTCGTACTTGTAAATCCATTAAAACGTAGAAACATGTCACAGACATAATTACAAGCAGTGTCCCTTGCTGTTTCATTGGAATTTTAATTTCTTTTTGTTTTTTTGCTCAGAGGTATTGTACTGGTGTGCTTGTGGCTGTTTCCATTTGGAGGATGTACAAGGCCATTTTCATCTCTGGCTTCCTTGGGACCAAAAGACAAAAGTGCTCAGTTGTTTATTTCTGTATTTGTGTTTGGTAAGTAGATAATAACAAACCCAAAAGTTTACCTTTCTCTTACTGTGTCCAGTCTCCGAGATTGCTGCTTCAGGCCTTTGGAGGAACAAAACCTTTTCCAAGTCTAAGATAAAAAAAGAAAGAAAGAAAGAAACAAACAAACAGAAATTACTGAAAGTCTGGAAGTTGCAGAATTTTCTGCCAAAAGGACAGTTTTAATCTACCTGTCAGAATTTGGTCAATCTTCTCCACTGCGAATTCAGCATCCTCTCTGGAGAAGCACATGGGAGGCTTGAATTTCAGAACGTTGCGGTGTGGACCATCAGCACTGAGCAGAATCCGCTGTTCTTTTAGCCTTTAAAAGATTATTGTATTAATGCTTAACATTTTATGCTTAACAAAAGTCTGTCTAATCTCTCCATTTCTATATTTATATAATATAAAATTGTATTATTTGAATAAATTATCCTATATTATTATTTAAACAAATACGAATAACAGATAATTTACAATTTACTATGTATTTTACCATGTGTTTTATTTATCAAGAAATCCCAACAGATGCAGGCAGTCAACTGATGAAGGCATGTTCAATTACTAAATCAAGCTATGGCAAACACCAACAGATACCTACAGTGGGTCAAATCCTTCCAAGTAGGATGATTTCTTGGATTAACATATATGTTGATCCTGGAATATCAGTCCAGTTCAATAATATAAACCATATCTAATCCCTACCCCTATACCAATATAATTAATTGTTGGATAACAAATACAGTTGAAGTCAGAATTATTAGCCCCCCCTGAATTATTAGCCCCCCTGTTTATTTTTTCCCAATTTCTGTTTAATGTAGAGAAGATTTTTTTCAAAACATTTCTAAACATAATAGGTTTAATAACTCATTTCAAATCACGGATTTATTTTATCTTTGCCATGATGAGAGTAAATATTTGACTAGATATTTTTCAAGACACTTCTATACAGCCTAAAGTGACATTTAAATGCTTAACTAGGTTAATTGGGTTAACAGGTTAGAATAATTAGGCAAGTTATTGTATAACGATAGTTTGTTCTGTGGACAAATAAGACATTCCCAGTCACACCTGGAGTGTGTTTCCAGTCACATTCTCAGTCACACTTTTCTTTTGTCTACTTTCTAGCGCTTCTCTGACAAGGAAGGATTTGGCTTTGTCTTAACCAAAAGCTGGACTACCTACTGTATAGCAGAATTTCCGCGATTTACATTTCATAATAAACCTACAAATCTTATAAAAGGTAGCATATCAATTAAATAAGCATTTTCGAGTGTATTCTAGAGTCTTTGAAGCACAAAAGTTTATTTCAGAAATCTCTGCTGTTAAATATAGGTACATTTTGCATAATGAAAAAATATCAGGACAGGTAGGAGAACATTTTGCTTTCTTTATCTTCTTTAAAACAAAAGCAATCAGCCAAACACGCAGAGACCGCCTGGAGCTTCCAACATTTTTAAAGACGCGCTATCCGTACACACAAACTGCCGTTTTGACTTTAAAATACCTATATTCTCACTTGAAAAACTCTTGAAACTTGATTTTGTGGCATAGTTGATGAGTATTTTCCTAATTTCCCGAATTTCCCTTCCGCCATTAACAGCCCGCATTGGTTTCATGCGCAGCTCATGCTAGTTGCTATGGTAACTATAAACGTTTGGGAGAAGCACATTTATTTCGAACTGTGATCAAAACTGACTGGAACTACCTGTGCGTTTCAACGAAAATAATGCACACCCTCCAGCCAATCAGAATCAAGAATTTCAACAGACCATGGAATAAGGATCAATATATTATTTTAGAATCAACAAAACAATTACATTTTAAAAAATTCCCCTTTTACAGCAAAGCTCATTCTTACCTGTAAATAACTTCCTGTGCTTCAGCTGTAGCAGGGGTCCTTTTACTTTGATTTCTTACCAGCTCCAACCCAACAAATAGGCCACGTCCCCTTTTAGAATAAAATGTTTAATCTGCAGCTTTAAACCACCTAGTTTTGTGTATTCCAGACATACTTTCACCAGCACTATTCCAAGCGTACATGTCACAAACTACCCTAGGAAATTTATTTTCATCGGAATAACATAACAAGGCAAGATCAATATTAACTGTATGCAAACATAGCCTGGTTTTATCACTATTCACAGGAGAGAGTTAACCAACCTCACATCACCGACCAAGGGGTGCCTTTTCTTCAGGTCTTCCAAAAGCTGAGTCAGGTAACCTCCGACATGTAGGGCATTGCCTTGGAGACCTTCCTTCTCAATTACATTCAGCACCGCCAGCCCAATAGCACATGATACAGGGTTACCGCCAAACTAGATAGCACAAAGACAGATGTTCTTCTTTTGGTTTTTGTTTGTCTATTGGGTCTATATTGACTGCTTATGCTTCTGCTGGTATCAAAAAGACTACTTTAACAGATAATAGTATATTTTCCTTTTTTTTTTTTTACTAATACTAGTAATTTACCAGTTTACTAGTGTATTTTTCTATTGTTTATAAATTGATTCATTCATTTTCTTTTCAGCATAGTCCCTTTATTAATCTGGGGTCACTACAGCGGAATGATCCGCCAACTTATTCAGCAATGTTTTACGCAGCGTATTCCCTTCCGGCTGCAACCCATCACTGGGAAACACCCATACACACTTATTCACACATACACTACGGACAATTTAGCTTACCCAATTCACTTGTACTGCCTGTTTTTGGAAACCGGAGGACCCAGAGGAAATCCACACGAACACGGGGAGAACATGTAAACTCCACACAGAAATGCCAACTGACCCAGCCAAGGCTCGAACCAGCGAGCTTCTTGCTGTGAGGCGATTGTGCTACCCACTGCGCCACCGTGACACCCTTGTATATACTGTAAATGTTCAGATTATATTTCTAATTGATGATGAAGTACAATAGAAACACTTTACAATAAGAATTGTTTCATATTAGTTTGTGCCTGCCTGCCATTAACAATATGTTGTCCTCACTGTGTTGAAGTACTCCATTCCAGAAGACATGAAGCTTTCAGCAATCTCTCTGCTGGTGATGACACACGACATTGGATGGCCATTTCCAATAGGTTTGCCCATTGTAACAATGTCTGGTACAAAATCTTCTCCCTGTAGCTGGAAGCCCCAGAAGTGAGTCCCCACCCTTCCAAAGCCCACCTGGACCTCATCAGCAATGAAAATGCCTCCAGCGTCTCGTACATGCCTGTGGTACAGTGTCAGAGATATGGTCCACTCTAACTAATTGGAATATCTCTTTTGATTTAGAAACAACAAGCATATAATCAGCACACTTGAATGTAAAGTGATTATTAAACATACAATTCAAATACTAGACATTAGTTTTAAAACAAATGTAAGATATTATGGCATGAGCATTCTTTTTTCCACAGTGCCTCTTGTACATCGTCTTATTATCTTCTTGGATAAGTTTGTGCCATTTCCAGTCTAAAACAACAAACAAATCAAAAAAGCATTGCTTGTTGAATAAAATTAACTTTAAGTCAGAATTTGCTTGAGGTATGAATAATTTCAGGCTGAATGTAATTGACAGAACCATAAAGTTCATTACAAATAAACTGTAGAAATTATTGGGGGAACAGAAGACCAGTTCATTCATTCATTTTCTTTTTCGGCTTAGTCCCTTTTTTAATCTGGGGTCGCCACAGCAGAATGAACCACCAACTTTTCAAGCATATGTTTTGTGCAGCGGATGCCCATCCATCTCTGGGAAACAACCATACACTACGGACAATTTAGCCTTCCCAATTCACCTATACCACAGGTCTTTGGTTTTTGAGGGAAACCGGAGCACCCAAAGGAAACCCACGTGACCACGAGGAAAACAAGCAAACTCCACACAGAAATGCCAACTGACCCAGCCGAGGCTCGAACCAGCGACTTTCTTGCTGTGAGGCGATCGTGCTACCCACCACACCACCGTGGCGCCCCAGAAGACCAGTAATTACACAAAAAAATATGTAAATATATAAATAAATTAAATTAAATAAAAACTTTGTAACTCTTACTGTGCCACTTTCTGAAAGTAACCCATTGGAGGAATGACCTGCCCTCCACAACTCTGTAGTGATTCAGCAATAAAAGCAGCAATCTGCATAAGAAAAGAGCACACATTTCCCCTTGTCACTTATATGTACAATTTTCCTTTTAAACCTTCTACCCATGATGACAATGATTTAAAATCAATTAACTATATTCTTTGTGTAAAACATCAAATGTTCACATTTCTGTTCTGTTTAAGTCTTTATGTAAACAACCAACTGTATGTTGAAGTAAGTTTTCTTTTATATATCTTTTTTCCCCTCTCACCCGGGGTATCATGAACTAATCCATACAGTTATCATTGTGAACTGTAATTTGAAATTTTAAAAAGAAAGTTTAAATAATGAGTTTAAAGGACAATGAAAAATACACATTTAAATAAATTTGACGGGCATTCACTCACCTCATGTCCCTTTTTATGGGCCTTTTCGATGATTTCTTTGACATTTTCAGCATAAGCAGTGGCAGGGTCTGGGTGGTCTTCACGATATTTGCCTCTATAGGTGTCTGGACTTAGAGCCTAAATAATTATCAATCACATCTAAGAATAGTTGGTCAACTGTGCCAAAAATAAATCTCCTCACTTTTACATTTACATTGAAATTGGTGTCATTTAGTATACAAATATTTAAATGTATAGAATTCATAAGCAGAACTGCAAAAATAATTATTTAATGAACACAGACCTCTGTTAAGCATGCAAAAATGTAATAAAACTTAGATCTAACAACTCATATTCTCAGTTTGGATTAATTGGTTGTTTGTAGGTAATTCAATATGCATTTGCAAAGTACTATAAACACAGAACAGTAAGAGGAACCTGAGCTCAACCCTTTCCATAACATGGAGGCTATAAACAAAATACTGTTATGGGTAGTCTTATCACTATTTGTGGAAAGATATTTCAACACCATAGCAAGGATTACATAAAAGTCACACGCCTACTGAATTGTACTGCAGTTCACTTTAAGCAGGGAGCATAATATTAGCATTAGAGGCCTAAAAAAGGTCAAGCACTGTTAAAAGACACTTTCAATGAAAAATACATGCAAGTGTTTACACATGCTGACGAGGATCAGTAACTTGAAACACTATACTGACTGATCACACAGTCAGAGTTCCCTACAATGAGGTGATGACTGTTAAGCTAGTTCACACACACATATGAATCACACAAACATCAACAGGCCTTAGAGGTGTCAATCTATTGATTCCAAGCCATAGGTATATACATTTTAATTTGAAAATATCATGACATTTTAGAACTAGAATTTACCTTGCAATGTCATGAAAAGGTAACAGACTATGATATCTTAAGACACTTATTGACACATAGGTCTGTCATGGGCCATTTTAAGATATAATTTCCAAGTACACAAGACATTTTAATTGCACTACATGCAGTTAAATGTCACACCACATGATTTTTATAATGTTTTCACATGATTTTACAAAGTTAATATTTATTTAATAATTAAGAGGCAAATTGCTTGTTTTATTGATTGTGGTATCAGCTCTGTTAAACAACCTTATATATAAATAATTCTGAATATTTGAATACAACATTTATGCGACACTGAAGATTGAAAAAAATTCTGTTTTGCCATTTAAGAGGCTTCATAAATCAGAAACAAAATACAGAAAACAAATTACAAGCTTATGAAATCACCATTTGACAATTAAAACAGAGAGACTAGAAATAACATTCTTTAAACGTTATAATTTTAAACATTAAAATTTGTGTTCTCTGAACAGCTTTGATTTTAAGAATACGGTCTAAGCACGATGCTAACCTTATGTCAAATCTAGTATGTCAAACATCTCATGTTTCAGCACTCACCACGTGCACATGTTGGCTCGGCTCTGCCCCAGCCATCTGATGAAACTTATATGGACTGATATCAATGAGTGATGACACATGACCATGGTAGGCACTGTAGGAAAAGCAGTGAATGAAAAACTCAGAGGAATCAATGGAACAAAGTTCCACAATGTTTGTGTGTTATCTTATCTTCTAATGACCTTTCGGTGAGGGAAAATTGTCCCTGAAAAAAAAATACAATAAATCTGCCAAAAACCTTATTCAAAATGAACTTGAAGTCCAGGCAATGTATTGTTTTTGCACAACTTTAGTTTTGCATACCAAGGCAGATGCTTATTATATTTATAAGCAATAAATTGTGATGTTTTTTCACAGTATTACAAAATACGAGACATATGATATGGTTAATATTTAAGCTGTGAGCTTCACACTTCTAAGAACCTAGTTACTGTTTAGATTTTAGTGCAGATGAAAAGGAGACACAGAGTAACAGACATTGTGTTGTTGACTTACTTCTCCAGTGTGATGATGTCTCTGTGGCCAGTGTATTGCCAAGCCAGCCTCAGGGCCAGATCATTTGCTTCAGACCTATGTATTAAAATGGAACATATGATGTGTTTCAGTAAGTCTGTTTTTCATCACATCACATCTACTTAGCCATCCATTAATTAGATCAACCAGAGCGGAGAACACTTCCCAAAAGACATTATAGTTTGAAGGGCATCTATGTTTATGGTACTCTGTTTTTCATTATCCCAAGATCTCCATAATCTTGGACCAGGTTGTATCCTGAGCTGATGCTGTGGTGGTCGTGGAGGAGAAGAGAGCATGAGACTGACTCCTGAAAGACCCCAGTGACAGACGAGTCTCTGCATTGATCCCGTAGGCAAGCCTGAACACCCGTCAGTGACCTACTCACACCTGTAGCTTCTCCATGATGGACATCCAGTGTTCTCCAGCCTCCGGCACCTGGACTGCAACCCTGCAAAAGAAGCTTGGCCAGAGGCAAAATGGTCGTGCTGAACTGAGCTTGGTTTCTCTCAAGATTTTTTCTTTACCTTTCATCAATTGGTGAAGTTTTGTTGCTTGCCACTGGCTTGCTTTGTTTTGGCACTCGTGGAGCTGTGTATTGATGGATTTGCTCTTCAATGTTTGGACTTTCAGCAGTTAAAATTAAACCACACTAAACTAAACTAAACTGAACTTCAACTCTGAAAACTGTACTGACAATTTACTAGAATTACTAGAATTACAATTTTCTTACAATTTACTAGAACTTCTATTTTAAGATGCTTTGGCACAATCTACTTTGTAGAAGTGCTGTAGAAGTATGGATGAACGAATGAACACATCATAAAAAGCTATCAAGCCATAATTCAGTAATTACAATATTGCCATAGTGTGTTATTTTAGAAAGCCCTGAAAGTATTTTGTTCCTCGAAAACCTCCCCTTGAAAACAGACAAAGTTCAGTAAATGCTGCTGGTTTGTTTCTGTAATGAAAGCTTATCGTCAGTGGAGTAATCTTATGAATAAAGGTTCTGCCGTGGCATTGAATGTAGCTGAAGGAAATCATCAAAACTTTTCATGCCAGTTTTTAAAGTGAGCCTATTATGGATAATAAAAAGTAACAGTTTAGTTTTGGAAGTCCCCAACAAGAAGCTTGCATATTTTATAATATGCATTTATTTTTACCTAATTATCCCAATGACTCCCATCTGATGTGTTATTTAATAATAATAATAATTTACTAAAATCCAGATAAAGGAAGTGTTGAAGCAACAAACAGTTATGGTACAGAGTATTCCTGTAAGCCCAATGCTCCCTGGGACACTGCATCCAGTAAAGGATGCAGAACAGTTTAGAATTTCTGAGTCAACTCTTTTTTTTTTAAGAGTGAATGTGTTTACGTTTAAATATGTTGCCGTTTCCGACATAAACCACAGGATGATTTCATTTACATAAAGCTGTTACACACTGCATGGAATGCAGTTTTCAAAAATCTATGATAGAGGCACCTTAAAATGGTTATGTTGGGTCATTGAAATGTTTTTAATTTAGGGAAGCATTCTATGGCATTGCTGAAAAATCCTCCTAATGGTAACTTTGTCCTAATCTGTAGTTAGTGTTCTGCATACACCTTAAATGCTAGCACTTTCAACAATTCCACCCATAGTGCTTCAAATTGCAGGTGTGAGTGGTTAATATGCAATGACTAGCTGTCAAGATTTGTCCTCTCATAACAATTTTCATAACAGGATGTGTAGGTTTACAGATTGCTCGCAGACCTACCCTGAGTTGACAAAGTAGCACACAGAGAGCTTTTCGGGAAGGGTGGCTTGAAGCTGCTGAGCATAAAGAACCAGGCTGTCGTGCAGGAATCGTGAATTGGTGTTGAGAAGCTCCATTTGCTCTGCTCCAGCTCTAACCACATCTGGGTGGCAGTGACCCACTGGAGAACAACACAGAAACAGACCATTAGAGTTAAACATCTGAGATGTTTGCAACAGACTTACAAGTTATATACAGCGACAGGAAGAGACAATGTACCTAATGAAACAGCTAATAAATTAACTGAAACCAACAGTGGCAAGAGTGACCATGGAAATAAAATGAAAATTTTGAGACAATCCTTTAAATATTCCTTAAAACAAAATTAATTTCTAATCAAAACCTCTGCTTTTTTTAGTAGATTTCTATATACTCATAATTTTACTTAATTAACTTTCAGATCCAGTATATGGATTTTTTCAGGTTTTTACTGAATTGATTACACATGTACATTTATGCAATTCACATATTTATCCTGTATAGCATGCAAAATTAGATTTAAATTAGATGGAATTACTAATAACAGTGTCTCCTTGTCTACTTTTTGGTCAGTTGGGCCCTTTTTATTTTTTGACATTTATTTAGGCTTAGGTCAAAGGTACTCCAGTATATTTAGGTCATGTGTGTGGTTTTCCACAAATCATATCTTTTAGAATCTCTACAGTTAAAGTACAAACCATGTGCTACGTTGTTTATGCAGTCCAGGTATTTCTCATCTTTTTCGTTGTACATATATTGGCCCTTTGCTCGCACAATCTTGATAGGATCTTGACCGAAGAACACTTTGCAGGATGGACTTCACATTGGGAAAAATAAGATGAAAAAATACTATTAATAACAAACAATAAATAATTGTGTAACCTTAATTGACTGGGCAATCATTTTAAGTTTAAGCATTTACCATTTTGCATTTTGACACATTTATTCAATAGTCATGACAGGTTTCACACAGACGTGATACAGATCAGTTTACAAACTACAAACTCTTCTCAAATATCTTCAGGTAGGTATTAATTCAGCTGTGTGTCTAAGAAAGACCAACAACCCGGTGTAGGATTGCAATTTTTAAAAAAAAGTATATATATATTTTTTTAAAAAAATTTTCAAGTTTATTTTTAGACACACCAATATTTTCAACCCTGTCCACTGACAAAAAGGCATAAACAAATTGCATAAACCTTATCACAATTACCTCTGATAGATATAAGCCTGAAAGTGACTGCAATGACATTTCCTTATGCTTACCCAACATGTTTCTTTCGGAGATCTATAGTCTTCTGCTTATCCAAAGTTTCTGTTGCCATTTCTGGTGCTCTGCTCACAAACACGTTTGTCGTGCAAGGCAGAAGGAAGAGTAGACGTGTGTGTGTGTGCATGTGCACAGGGGAACTGTCAACTCCATTAATGTACAAGCTACTGTGTGTGTGTGTGTGTGTGTGTGTGTGTGTGAGAGAGAGAGAAAGAGAGAGAGAGAGAGAGAGAGAGAGAGAGAGAGGCAAAGGGGGTCAGGGGCAGCTGTGTGTGGTTAGACCCAGTACATCGATATCAGTCATTATGCCAAAAGCAGACTGTTCGATGATATTTTTAAATGTAGATTAAAGAGTCATACACTTGAAGAAAGCTGATTTTATTTACCACATAGCATGCGTTTGAAATGAAGTGCCATGGCATTCAATAAACAATACATTTTCCAAGAGCTTAAAACATGAGGGTTGACCTTGAGGACAGAGTAGAAAACCCCTGCTTCAAAAAGATTTAACAACAATAAAATAATAAAGAAAGAAAAAAACTACAGACATGAAAAATAAGATAAATTTGAATACAGCAATTATATAATACAATAAAACAAACAAAAAATCATTTAAATAAAATACAGTAACACTGTCGCGAAGGGCTGTTCATTCAGTAAGACTGTCATGACATGACACACATAATAAATATGAATAAATTTTTGCAGGTGCTTAACGCAAAAATGACATTGCTTGAAAGATGACAACTTGACATAACCAAGACAACATAGCTTGTTATAAACATGATTGTCATGAATCCATTAAAGTTTTGCCATGACTATTTTTTTTCTAAGCATTTTTTTTATTTCAGTGGTACAAAATATTTTTTATATTTTTAAGTCTCATTAAAAGTGTTAAATTTTTAACACTTTGCCAATTTTTTTTTAGAACACTGTGATTAATATTTATTGAAATATAATGTCTTTTTTTAAAACAAATTGAATTTGCACCAGTAATTGTGGTCAAGAAAAAATGTTAATGATGCTGTTATACAATTAATGACAATTACAATGGCATCGTGACAGTCATGTTTATGACAGATTTATGACAACTTATGTTTTCTTGGTATTTCAAGTTCCTATGACAAAGGCAAGTTATATTTTGCTATATCGAGTTGTCATAAAGACATTTAAACAATGTCATTGTTGCGTTTAAAATGCCATATCTGAGCAAATAGCACTTACAGTTGTCATACGCATGCTTAAAATCACCTTTATATTCATACTGTTTTCATGTCACCATTATAAGTTTTTGTGACAGTTCTTTAAACACCCCCTTAACTGAAGTGTTACAACAAATACTAACAGTCAAAATAAAATTAGATGATTTTTGATCATTGTGGAGAATGTTTCATGGGGAAATTACCACAATAACACAACATGAAATTATGCACAATATATTTTGTTCAAATCTTTGACTTGATGTTTCATTTGTATTTAATCAGGTTTGAGACTCTGCAGGATAGTGGCCCTATTGAGGAACAAGTTTGAACATCACTGGTATACATGTGTAAACAACACAAGCGCGTTATGAGTTGAAAATAGGTTTTGTACATGCTCAAAGAAAGAAACAACTGAAACATTGTACAAACACATATCTACATTATAAAACAATAAATTGTTATACTTTACAAACATTATAAAATGAAAGAAATGGAACTAGTAATACAAGTTTTTTTTTTTTTTGGCAAATAAAACAAGGAAAACAAAACATGGAAATATTTCATTCACAACTGAACCATTGGATAATTTGCCTCCCATGCCTTCTATACAATCTATAGGACAAACATTTGATAAATAAATATTTGGTGACATTATAATAGTAGAAGTAAATGGACATCAAACATGGCTAAAATGGTTGAGAGTAGATATTAAGGAAATGATGATTTAGAGAATGTAAGGTTAATTACTATTGGCTATTTCATCTGAAAAGAGCCAATACAATTAGAAGAAGAAGAAGAAGGTACTGAAAAACTAGAATACAATTTAATGTATTTCAAGTTGTATGACAGTTTAAAAGTGACACTTGTGAGTTTGAATAATCCAGTTTAGCCATTGTAAGTTTGTTTAAAAATAAAACATGAAAATCAATGAAGATTTTATATATTAAAATATGGTTAAGTAAATAACAAGATTTGTGTGTGGTACACATTACATCAGTACATGAAAAACAAATATGAATTGCACTTTAAACAACTTAAAACAACATTTAACTGCACTCTCAATACATTTATCTACATTTACTGCAACTACAGATGAATATAAAATAAATAGGGGAGAGGGGGATTCCCATTTTCAGGAAATATTTCACAATATTTCTGTCACCTGAATGAATATTCAGTAATATTTCAAACTGCTGGCCAAAAATGAATAAACAAGAACATTTAAGATCTACTAGAATCATCAGATGCTTAATGTCTGCGCAAACAGAACTACAGCACAACACATTAATAGGTCTTTTAACTTTACTATTACACGGAATGCCTGTTGTAGTATATAAAAAGGCAGGTAAAATAAAAAAAAACTTTTTAGAATGGATACTCTTCATTGAGTAATCAATAAACTACTTTCAGTACAGTATTTTTGCATTTTTATAATGATCTTACATGCCCACAAGACAAAAGATATATATTATAAAGTCAGCAGCACTATGATCATTTAAATATTGCTGCTCAAAAAGCTTAAAACAATCTAGGCTGTTGTCAAAAGGTGTTTAAGCTGTAAAAATAAGTGAACAAAATGATAAAACTCCGAACTCTTTGCATGTTGAATGTGCGGGCTGATAAGTTATGTAATGATAATCACTGCTGGTTATACAAAAAGCTGTCTCATGCCTATTGTATGTTTGCACCTTGTACTGTGAATTAACACTATATTCAATAAAAAGCAGATTATTACTTTAGAATGTATTTTATCAGAATTTCAGTGCCATGAAACCACAGTAGCTTATGAAAAAGTTGGCACATTCCTATAGTAACCCTATTAAAACCATAAAGAATGTGACACTTTCACCTACAGCAAAACATGCACTTATGAATCTTTATAGCTGCAAAAGAATACAGTGAAATGTCATATTTACTCCTCAAACCAGAGAGAAAATATATCCAGCAAAGGAATGAATAAGAAATGTCTTTAGGCACAAAGGCTATTATGCATAAAATGAGCCAATCAACTATAAGTCAAGAAACGCCATTCTGTTGTTCTCAGTAGATCTGAGTAGCTCGCTGCTACAAAAACAAGATGCCACTGAAGAGTGAACAAGGACGGCTTTGCTGGTGGAGGGAAGAATGTAGTGACTTGCAGTTTCAGTTGCCTAGCTTACTCTAGAGCAGCCACAGATGGTGAGTGGATCGTGTGTCCAGCTCTTTCAATAATACCAGTCTCTCAAATTGTCACTTTCCTCACAAGGCAGGAGTTACTCCAATGTAACACCTGAGGCGCAGTTGGGCCAGATGCCACACTGACCTCTTTGTAATAAAGAAATCCAGCAATCACACTTTTCTGACTTTCTTAAGCCACCAGCCAAGGCGTGACACCCTTCATAAGGTGAAAACAAAAGAAAAATTAACCTCTTTAGGAGAACAAGTCTTTTTCATTCAAATCGACAAACACTGACTGGCAGTTAGTGATTAGCAGAAGCCATACACTTTAACTGTGATACTTCAAGTTGACTTCATGCTTGTTTCGGGATGTGTGGATGGAGTCTTTATTCTTGTAAGCTGGTAGTATGGATGGTGTGAAGATGAACTGGTTAAATACACCACAAAATCCTGATCAAGAAACAATGCCAAATCTGTTTTGGTATTCAATTTTCTTTCTGGGCCATGCAAAGCCGGGCAAACACACCTTCGTGGATAAGAGTTTGTTGCTGGTCAAGTCTTTAAATTCCACAGTGCTGATGTGAATGTAACACATGTTGCCATGGAAACATGAAAGTGGCAGAAGCAGCTACATGTGAACTCCATGATAAAGAACAAACCCAAAACAGTACGATAAAAAAAAAAAAACAGAAATACATCCACTTTCAGTTATGTTATTCTAACTTCATTTAATCATTTACAGAATAAAAATAAAATTAAATAATTGTATAAGTACAAAAAATTAAAAAATACAAATATTTCCTTATGTACAAATTCCATGCGTTTTGTGTTAGATTGATCACTGCAAAGAAAAAACAAAAACAAAGACATATATGATTTAATATGTGGAAACAAAGTTTAAGAACATTTTTTAAATGCCAAAGGATGCCACCTTAAACTTCATGCTGTTATTATGTCAACAAAGTTGCGGAAAGGTGGCTCTATTACTTATCCACACATACAGTATATGCAGTTTTTAATTTTAATTAAAAACAGGTTCAGTATTATACCTTTTTTTTTTGCAACTGTCTACAAAACAAACTGTTATCCAGTAACTTGCTTAATTAACTTTACTTACCTAACATAATAACCTAGTTTAAGTTGCACTTTAAGCTGAATACTAGTATCTTGAAAAATAGGTAGAAAAATCACAACGGCAACGACAAAACTAATTAGTAATAAAAATAATATGTCTTAAATGTGTTGAAAAAAAATATCTCTGTTAAGCAACTCAAACATTTTTTAAAGACTTAAAATTTCACAGGAAGGCTAATAATTTTTATTTCAACTACTGTATATACAGTATAGTTATTGAGGATAATTTAAAACTCACCTTCTGCCAACAGCCTGGCATTGGAAGCCCATCTGGACCCTGAATTGGAAAAGAAGAAAAAACAACAACAACAACAGGAAAAATACAGTGTCAGTATAGTTTAAGATGCAATTAACCTTTTAATCCCTTAAATTGATGAACGATTTTAAAAGGCTGTTTGGTATGCCCATTGTCTTAAATGTAATTTTTGGTACTTTTGGTACTCTGATTGTGCATGCATGCATGCATGCAAAAAAAAAAAAAAAAAACTTTATACAAAATACCAACTTATTAACTACACATATAAATATATGAACAAACACTTCTGCAAATCTGTCTATGCTGAAATACACCAAGCAAGGTAATTGCAAGCATTAAATATTTCCAAGAATTGTCAATGGTGAACACCTACACTACAAGCACTTAAATTTGCATAAAAAATTTCCCTTCATCCAAACTATACACACACACACATATATATATAT
>CAIGQQ010039723.1:4587586-4611946 GCA_903798035.1 Danio albolineatus
AGGGTTTAATATTCACTACTGAGAGTGATAAATATATATATATTAAAGTCTAGCAATGACTTGCTGCAAAATGACTTGCACCTTGTTCGCAACTAATGGTTCGACTAATCAAAAATGTTTTGCAAACTTTTTTATTAGTGTCTATAAATGACATGTGAAAATGTGTGCATAATATTGTCAAGCAGTTAAATGATTATTTGTCTCCTCAGTGTTTGCACTCTCAGTAGTGAATATTAAACCCTGAACTGAACTAAACTGAACTTCAACACTGAAGACTGGACTGACACTGCTTCAATTTACTATAATCTTCTATGTGAAGCTGCTTTGACACAATCTTCATTGTAAAAGCGCTATACAAAAAAAAGATGAATTGAATAAAAAAAAAAATGGCAGCACAAAATTGCCACAGAACTACAACCTGTTGTACTAGAGTTTCCCACCAGAGGGAGACAAAATAAAGACAAGACAAATTATTTTAGCTCATAAAAATAAAATGTTTTGTCAGTGAGGATAACCTAGTGGTTAAGCACACTGAGACATGGCACAGCTAATCATGACGATGATTTCCATCTTAAGGTCCTTTTCCAAACCCATTGCGCTGATTCTCTACCACATCATTCTTGTCATCTCTTCAATGTCCCATCAACAAACGCATATGTGCTTAAATTTAGAATGTGCATATACTCAGATTTAATACATAATTGTTGCAGCACATTCGGTGTTTGGACCCCTACTACAAATGTTACAGTTCTTCAGTTATTTTTTTCACCTTACTTAAAGATATAGTTTAAAAATGTAGACTTTAAATCCATTGAAAAGTTAATGTTCCTGTAACAGTTTTTTTATATATTTTTTTTCAAAGTGTAGATTACATAAAATACTTAAAAATAATGGTCCACAGTTCATTTTAATAATATATGTATTTATTAATACAATATTCATTCATCTTTGGTAATGCTAGATAATAAAATTAAAGATTAAAAATTAAACATTTACTATCGTTTAAGTTGGTAGACTAAAAACGTCATATCTCAGAACAAATCGACAATACAATTACAGTCTGGGAAACTTGCCATTCTGATTATATTTTACCTTTCAAGAATCTTAAAGAAATTATTCATTTCACTTTAAGGAGGATAAATGTATCCCAACCTTCTGTTCTCTAAACCTCATATCCCCTGTGCGGTTGCTGGAAATGATCACATATAATTGATATTTCATATGAAAGACTTATATGCAGTTCTAATAATATATGCAAGTGACTTGCAAAGTGACAAAAGATATATACAGCATATAACTGTAGAACAGATTGAGCATCATCTGATGACTCTCTCCATGAATAAATTTTCCTGACCATAGCAAAAATGCTATTTTTTATTTATTTATTTATTTATTTTTATTTTTTACCTTCTGTCCTAATGGACCTGTCTCACCACGTTCACCTTTTCCAGGTGGTCCTAGTTCTCCTCTCTCTCCCTAAAAAAAAAAAAGAAAGAAAAAAAAGATTCTTTTGTTATTATAATTTGTCTGCCTGTTTGCTCATTCATACATTTTTTATGACAACATCCAGTCAATATGATTTATGATGTTCAAGCTGAAAATTAACCAGTTTAAACTTAAATTTAAAATTGACCAGTTGAACAGGAGTATTATTATTATTATTATCTCACTGCATTTCTTTGTACTGTAGGGGAAAGCAGGGCATTCAGAGGAAATATGTGTGCAGTGGTGTAAAGTAACAAAATACAAATACTCAAGCTACTGTAATTGAGTAGTTTTTCTCAGGAATTGTACTTTACTGAGTAGTTTTAAAAATGTGTACTTTTAGTTTCACCTGAGTACACTTTTAGTGCAGTCTCTGTACTTTTACTCCATTACTGTCCTTCAACCTGCAGTCGCTACTATATTTTTTCATGTCTATGGGGACTAGAAAAATCAGTTTTGCAATTCCTGTCCAATCAAATTGCACATAGAAGGTAAATCATATCATACTGAACATCCTCAAGACATGAGCAATATATCATTGCAGCAAACTGTGTGGAAGCATTAAAAGTGTCCAAGATGTCCAAAATCTTTTCATGCATTTACCCAGAGACTGTTTAGATGCATGTCACTAATGAAAAGATGATGGTTGTTTGCTGTATGATGACTGAAAAGGCCTTGAACATTCAGCAGGCACAGGACGTCAACATGATGTCAGATTGACAATGTAACCTAACGTCGTGGGGGTGTTGCAATTTGTTTGAAAACTAAAATCGGGTTGACATCAGAACTTAACATCAGGCTGACTTTCTGGTCACTTTCTAACAGAACCTAAAATCAACCAAATAAATTTGACGTCATTTTTGGACATTTAAATAATGCTGTCCTCAGACACTGGCTAGACATTGAATTTTTGTCACCCGACATCACAACCTAAATCTAACCTACAGTAATATTAACATTTTAATAAATTGTGTGCCTGCTGGGCAATAACTAAATGCAGTACAGAATGTTACATTTACATGCATCCACAACCTACATGTAAACGCATCAGCTTTTTACAGCGTAATACTCACTACTCACTACTCTTGAGTACTTTTTACTCATACTTTGAGTAATATTTACAACAGATTCTTTTACTCTACTTGCACTACATTTTTAGTCAAGTAATGGGACTTTTACTTAAGTATGATTTTTCAGTACTCTTTCCACCACTGTCTATGTGTACTCCACACAGAAAGGCCAACTGCTCCAGCAGGGACTGAAACCAGTGACCTTCTGGCTGTGAAGCAATAGTGCTAACTAGGGATGCATCGATACCGATACCCAGGGTCGCTGCTAGCAATTTTGGGCCCCATGAAAAAATATAAGGATGGGCCCCCTACTACCAAGCTAGCTATCCTCTTTGTCTGCAATATAGTTATACTGACCTATGCAATTTATTATTAATTTTGTCCACTACTTATCAGCATTTAGTAAGAGAACGGCCATGACTGTAGCAAGTAGATGATTTATTGTTCAAATGTATATGTAGTACAAAAAAGGAACAGTAATCAAATATTCACTGAAAATTTTACATTTCTTAACACACAAAACACCAATGTGTAACTACTTAAATAACTGTACTGCAATAGTGTCTCATACAATGTGCAATACACTTTGATTGAGGATTTTGCAAGCAAGAAGGCCAGGCGTTTGGCACTTAGAATTTAAGTCACTGTCAGGTTAATCAACAGACCGTTTCAAATGTATTTATGTTGTGTTATTTGGTTTGCAGTGTGCTGGATTTTGCACTCTGTTAATAATTTTTGTTTTTTTTTTGCCGGCAAAATGGCCAGGGTTTTGCCATTTAAGTAATGGTCAGTTTAAACAAAAGAACATTTCTTATTTATGGGTCTCATTGTAGTATAACTTTGTGTCTCATTGATTTAGTGTATAGTGTGTCATTTGGGATGCAGCTAATGAAATAAATGACCAAAATACCAAATAATAGCCTACCTGGCATGAGTGTAAACGCATTCACCATCGGGAGGCGCTATAATCACTCTCACAGGAGAATACTGCTCTCACAATCCAAAATAAATAAAGTTATCCAACATGTGTGCGTGATAGCTCCGCCCCTTCTGTTACATGCTCAAAGCTGCGGTCGTTGAGTGTGTCAAGTGTCCATCATTACACACTTCTGTTTACCGGCTGAATGAGTGCATCATCCGGGTAAATAAAGTGCATTGTTTTTAGAGTTTATATCTAGAGTTTTTATCCGTTTATAAAACACATTATTAATGAATCTATAGGCTACTGAAGAATAAACCGAATATGAAATATGAATGATAACAGCTAAACAAGCTAGCACTCATTTTATATATAAACTATAAATAAAAAAAATAAATAAAATTTTAAGTAATGGAACTTTATGTAAAAAAATCTAAGACTACAGGCTAAATAAAAGCGCCTCGTCAGAGAACATCACTGCGGTCACTGCGCGCCTGTCAGTTTACAGCTTCTGTAAAGATTAGACCCTATAGAGATCACACAATCTCAATAAACACTTCATGTAAATGTATAAATATTTACATAAGTATCGTTAATGGAATATTTGTAATGACATGATCTTGCTTTTGGTTCTATCAATACCAGCTTTGATCTCCCGCGTGCGCCATATGGCTAGCCTATAAGGCTAGCCTATATGGCAGCGTATATAACCATTAACGTAGGCTAAGCATATATTATTAATATTTAAACACATTCATACAAACTAGCCACCATTTGATTGATTTTTTTTTCGTTTCTGTATATCTTTTATCAAACAAAAAAAATGCAATAATTTGTTTATTTTGGTTTTTATTTTATTAGAATAATTATTAGGCTACACAACTTCTACATAACATTGGCTCTGATTGCGTTTTTACAGATATCCTACTGATAGACTTTTTGGCTCAAAGACATTTATACCTGTTAATTTCAGTGCTGTATTGACAGATTTCGCAAAGGCTGGTACCAGCCTCAGTTTTTCTTAACTTCATCGACGTCTGGATGAAATCGAGAGACAGATGAGATGAGACATCAGATTCGATGTTTGCCGCACGTCACTGTTACTTTGCTGCAATTTTTGAATATTGGCTCATCTAAATGAACTTTTCATTCGATTAAAAGCCGAAATATTGCCAGACAGACGAAACCTTCGATTTTGGACGAGAGCGGCTTCAGTGATTAAAGACGCACACACACAGGATACGCTCTTGCAGGCCTATTCATAATTGATTTTTTTTACCATTTTACCAATAATCAAGTGCAAAAAGAACAGCTGAACTTCGGAAACAGTGAGTGATCACGTTGGCGCAATGGTTGCTTTGTTTCTCTGATGTCAGTGGCGCGGCATTGCTAGATCACTTTTGTTTTAATAAAAAATAAATAAGATTATATATTATTAAACATTATGAGATGATGGTCGTGTGATTTTTAAAATGAGAGTGGCAATTGATCTTATCTACACTCTAAAAAAAAAGGTTCCTTGAGGTTCTATATAGAACCCTAGGGTTCTATACTTGGCCAGTAGAACCTTTTACCCAAAAAATGGTTCTATTTAGAACCCTTTGAGTGCAAAGAACCTTTTTGATTAAAATGGTTCTATAATTTATGATTTATAACATACTTGTATAGTAAAGATTATAAAATAATGGTAAAATAATTATAAGCTATAACACAGAGAGACAAAACTTTTTGAGCCAAAACCTAATAAAATGACTGTTATGGTCAAAAACCTAATCAATGTATGATGGGATTTTTGTTTGTTTCATGCAGGTTTGTACATTACCATATAACTGGGTTGGAGCTAAAAACTGCACGCTATTTCCGCTCCATCATTCAGGTACGTTATTACTCTTGTAAAAATTATAATAATGAAATATTTTGTATTACGATGTAATGTTTCTATGTGATAGAAAATCCCTTGTGTTATATGGTGAAACAGACTGAATATAGGGGTAAATACTGTGCCTGAAAGTTAATGATGACCCGCGACCCACCCATAGTTAAACATCAAGTAGTCTACTTTTTGATTACCTGACCAGCAGATTAACAGCAGGACTCGTGAATATGAAGAATCGCGCAAAACAGGGTCCCCAATATGCAGTGTCAAGAGAGTGACTCCATAAGGTAAGGTACACTGCACACACTTTGCGTGTGGGTGCAAGGATAACTCCTCCTTTAAATGTCCATGCATAATCATTAATAGATATGGTCTGTGGATTTGCAGGGGTATCAACAATGTGCGTACATTTTTGGCTTGGAAAAGCCTTCTGTTAAAGACAGTTGTGCTCACCCTTGCTACAGGCAAAAAAAAAAAAAACTCCTTTCAAATGAATTGCACATTTATTGAAACCATCGGCATCGGCGAGTACCCAAATGAAAATACTCGTACTCGTTTCGGTTTGTAAAAAAGTGGTATCGGTGCATCCCTAGTGCTAACCACTGAGCCACCATTAATTTAAAAAAATTAAATCAGGTAAAATTAGCTTAAACACTTCTTTTTAATTGGATGCTAAAGTAGAACTCCAACACAGAACAATCTTTGGTTATTTGTTGTTTCTTATACATATAATTAATATGGTACCACTATTATAGAAATACCTGAATAACACAGGAACCGAGAAACCAAGAAAATAACAATAAACTGGGATGTACAACCAGTGATGGTTTTACAAACTCACTTTAGTTCCTGGCAGGCCTGGAAGCCCTGGCTCGCCTTGAGGCCCAAAGAAACCAGGTTCACCCTGTATACAAACACATGGAACTGTCTGTTAATTACTATGTCTCAAATCAAAATATATCGTAAACGTGTAGAGGAGTACTAGACAAACAACATTCCAAAGAATATATAATCTGCAGTACCAAAACAACTTTTTTTTTCAGGAACTGATTTAGCTGAAAGTTATTATAAAATAACATATTGTTTATTATATTTTTCTTACATTTTTAGAGCCACTGTCAATGCTGTAAAAGGTCTTAATTTATGTGCCTTCATAAAGAACATAAGAGCATTGCATTCGTATGACGTTAGCATCTAGAGCCTTCGGGTTCTACATGTAAGTACAATGGATGTTAACAATGCCAGCCATTTACAAGCACCCAATACAGGTAAACAAACCAAAACAGCACATGCATATTCAGTTGAATTGCAAGTATGGAACTATTGACAAATTTGTTCCACTGATTTTTCCACTTACCCTCTCATTTATTTATTTATTTTTTTAAATGTATTTTGCCAGTTTGAAACATGAAGTACTGTAATAATCTTTGCATTTTCAGTTCAGAAAGGGAAAATAAAATTCCACTACAAAAACCAAGTGAATGAATATCTTTATGATTTAACATACTCAGGAAATTAATGCACTGATGGCTGAGGAATCTGTTTGAAGAAAACAATTGAAGAATATGGCACCATCAATCTTTGTGTATAGAAAATATGAAGTGTTGATAAATTTTAACATTGATGAATAATTCTATAATCAGTGAATTATGATAATGTGCATGGGAGTTAGCCAATATAAAGCATATGCCATTCAAAATCAATAATTAATTGATACATAGGTTATTGTAAAAGATTTATAGATACAAAGCAGTCACACTTTAATAACTGTTATGGAGTCTATAGGAATGGCATGACAGGCTAATAACATAGTTTTTATAGGAACAAAGATATGAATTACCTTAATTCCAGGCAGTCCAGGAAGCCCTGGTAGTCCTGGCTCACCCTATGTAGTGAAAGTACAACAAATTAGAACCAAACCAGGCCACTACTACTGGCGTTGAGCCTGGAAACCCAGCTCAACCACAATAGGTTTCCTCTAAACCTGCTTTATCAAAAGATTGGCCCCAGTTCTCCTACTAAAGTGAAAATCATCAAGATCCTAAAGTAGAAGCAAAGACACATTTGCCAGTTAATGTTGTTTAAGCTGAATGGTTTCCATCAGACTTTCCAAATTAACAGTTGAGCACAATTAATGTTGAGACCTACTGAAATGTCAACAATTATATCTGCAGCTTTTGGTTATATCGCTAATGCTAAAAAATTATATGAATCCCAGAAACACAAAATTTATTATTAATGTGGGTACAGTATATTTTAAATATTTTGTTAATTAGTTGTTCATGCCTTGATGAAGGTGTATGTGTGTGTGTGAGTAAGGACTATTGGTGAAAAAGTTAGACCTCAAACTTCTCTCGGTGCCTCACTCACACTGGATTCAGAGCAGATGAGTCATTCAGTGAAGCCTAATGGCGTTTTAATGGGTTAGCCAACAGATAATTGTTTGACATAAAAACACAAAGGAAAAAAGAGAGAGAAAGTTCACAGTTTGTAATGCCAATGTGAAATATTATCCTTTCATCATGTGAAAATTCAGTGTGTCCACTATTTGTGTTGTTAACAAGATGTTAAACATTCTATGCCCAGATTTACAGTAATAAGACATAAACTAAAATGTTCCCTATATTTTTCTAAAAAAATACTTTCTTTTATTTTTTTAAGTATGCACTGGTGTGCTATAACACTTTTTAGTTAATGATTACTATATTTGTTCCAATAACTATTGTGTGTACTCAGGCCAGCTGTGCAGTATAAATACTGTAGTTTTACCTTTTGTCCTCCGCGACCTGGCTCGCCTGGCTCACCCTGTAATAATAAGAATGCAGCACTCATGTTCATTCACCTAATCAAAAAATATAACTAAAAGCATAAAAGTCATTTTGGGTCCTATCTTACCTTGATTCCAGCAGCAGAGGATCCAGCATTTCCCTATTAAAAAAATCATTGTATATTATAGCACGTTTTTCAGTCAACTTCAATAACTGATAAAAACCAAAAGACATTAAACTGATGCACAAAGCAGCTGTACTATTTGCCAGATATTTCTATAAGGCTGCATAAGCACAAGGCAATCAGATTAGGAGTAATACAAACAGTAATTTGCCATTGGATTAGTATTCTAATGTAACAAATGTACTGTATGTTTATTGAAGGCATTGATTTGAATAGTTTTTTTTTTTGTTTTTTTTTGTTATGTTTTTTTGTCAAAAGGCAGTTACAAAAAGTTAGGTAAAGGTCATGAATTGCTGCTTGATGAGAAAGCTGGCACAGTGGATGCACAGGTGCAACAAAAAAAAACTCAAAAGGTCTTCCTGTTTTAAACAGAACAAATCTGACAAACAAACAAACAAACAAATAAAGAAATAAAGAAATCAGTTTTTAATGCACAAATTTAATCTTTCGCTAACCAGCTACTGTAACTAACAAATGCAAACAAATGGAAAAAAGTACTGCATGTATTTTTTTAGATCTCTAATAAAATTAATTACAGAGTAGTTGAATGTCTTGTGATTTAATATTTTATTGGTCAATGCAGAGAAATCTGTAGAAGTGGTTTGGTGGTAAAGAATGGCTGGGGCCCTCTGCCTGCTGATGAATTGGTGTTTCGACTTCACATGCGTCTGTACTCAGATGTTATTCAGGAATGCATTCCCTGGCTTTTATGAGAATCATTATGCTGCAAGCTTAATTGCTGCATGTTTGTTAGCCATAAAATACATTAATAGTTACTGCTGGATGCCGGTGCACTCCTTTTCTTCCACTTCAGTCAGCACCCTAATACCTTTCCTTTGCTAATTATTCTAATATTCTTAGTTCACAATGGATGCATGAGTAATCTACGCTAAAGAATTATATCAAATTGTTTCCCCACAATTGTTGTTCTTACTGTTTAGTACAAAATATAAAAATACAATCCATCAAAGTGTTCATTCTGTCATGCAGCTGTCAAATATTGGCAGACATGTACATTGTTAACAGTTTATCCCATCTGGTCCTGATGTCTATGAACCTTACAGTATGCTATTCTATTATAGAAATCATCAAGCTTGAAATGTCATGTAGACTAATGACTCACAAAAACCACTCTACCGCTTCTGTTTGGTCAGCTAAAAGAAAATTGTTTTCTTTGCTGTTGTTATAAGTATTTTAGAGTCCCCCCCCACCCCCCCACCCCTTCCGAACAACTGCAACATGAACAGCAAGCATAATTTAATCTCATAAAATTCCCTGGAACATTTCTGCAACACAAACTTACATGGTTTTGATCACATTTTAATACTTCTAATAAACATTGTAAAACACATAAATAAACAGATTTCATGCTTTTAAATATGATTGTAATGTTTTCTCAAGTTGTTTAATTGTCCCAGAAAGTTTTGCAGATCATGGTTTGCTTATTTGCACTGTATTTTAAAAGTGTGTTTAGTTAAATTGAAAAGCCCATATTAAATCCCTTATTCTAATATTAATGTTTCTTTGTTGTCAGGTTTAATATTTAAAGAGGTTTTTAAGTTTTTTTGAAGGTCTGTTAGGAAACAAAAAAAAAATATATATTTTTTTTACAAGAGTGGTGGGAAATTGGAAAAGTTTTTATAAAACAAATATCTCAACAACATAATACAAATGTCACTAAAATATTAAGTAAATGTTTAAATGTTAATAAAAAAATTGTCCTTCTGGAAGACCCAAGATCTCTGAAACAAACCCAGCTTTCTGACACTGGACTTTACACTGCGACCCAAAATCATTTAGTAATCCTCAGATTTCATGATGCCTTGCACACAGTCAAGGCACCCAGTGCCAGAGGCAGCAAAACAATCCCAAAATATCTTCAAACCTCCACCATATTTGACTGTAGGTACTGTGTTCTTTTCTTTGTAGGCCTCATTCCATTTTTACTAAACAGTAGAATGATGTGCTTTAACAAAAAGCTCGATCTTGGACTCATCCGTCTACAAGACGTTTTCCCAGAAGGATTTTGGCTCGCTCAGATACATTTTGGAAAACTATAGCCTTGCTTTTTATGTCTCTGTTTCAGCAGTGGTGTTCTCCTTGGTCTTCTACCATATAGTGTGTCATTTAAATGTCGACGGACATGTCGATGTATGAATTCCCCAACCAAATCTCTTCAGTCTTTAAAATCTGTTTATCATAGTGTCTTGAGGTTTGTTACATAGACTAACATAGACTATGCCAAATCTACACCCACTGGATGATTCTGGGCTATAAGGCTCTTCTTGGTGTGGCACATTTATACCTATGCTCTCTTTATAAAAGGTCAATAAGCCATTTATCATTTGACTGTCCCTTGGATTCAAACTGAAATAGAGAAGTGAGCCTTTAGTAATGTCACCCTTCATGCTGGTTTATTCTTCAGTCTAAAACTGAAGAACTCATTTAAATATTTTGTTCAATTCTATACACCAAACAACAAGAATCCATTTCATAGTGCATGTGTTTATAATGTAGTATTGCTGAAAGACTAAACTGTAGTATACGGTGGCCGAGAAAGGTTAACACACTGCAATTTAAGAAAGCACATGCAATAACAGAAAACACCGGCAGATTAAGAAACTATCTTCATCAATTTGACAGCAAACCTGTTACAAATTCTCACAAGAGAGCTTAACGCGCTGCAATTTAAGAAAGCACATGCAATAACAAAAAACACCAGCAGATTAAGAAACTATCTTCATCAATTTGACAGCACACCAGTTACAAATTCTCACAACACAAAAAACGGAAGAAACGCGCAGCAAGTTATTGAAAACACAATGGAAGAAAATGTGCAGCAAGTTATTGTATATATATTATTGTTATTGTATATATATATACACCTTTTTTTTCTCCTAAAGTCATGTGTTGCAGACCCTTTGGCCAGGTTACCCTTTTAATGTATATGAGATCTCGATCTCAGTTTTGTTATTTTTTATTTTTATTTTTTTACCTGGTTAAATAAAGATGAAATATATAAGGATATTTATACTTAGAACCGCTTTTACATAGTTTGAGGGAAGCAATGGTTTAGTTTAATATTAATGTGAAAGAACTAGTACTATATTATCTTTTTATGCTGATGACATTGTTGTAATTGTAAAAGACCAGAATGATGCAATTGTTCAAATGAAGATCTTGGATGACTTTAAAATGATCTCAGCTGCAAAATCAGTTGGACAAAAAGTGAAGCGGTTTTGGTTGAAGAATGATCAACAGTACCCCCAACAGTAGTTGGAAAATACATGGTTTTAAATATTTGGGTATCTTTTTGGGAGATTAAAGGCCCTATCATACACCTGGTGCAACATGGTGCAAGGCGCTTATGGTGTGATTTGTTGCTTTTTTCATACGGGCAGTTTAATTTTTTCACATTGTTTGTTTTGAAAAAAATTCAAATAAAGGATTAAAATGTTACAAAAATGATTATTTTTTTTACATAAATATAAAAAACACTACCTCCTCCCATGTCTTCTTCACATCAGTGGGTTTGGAATCCAGCTCAGTTGTAGCCAGTTTATTCATGACAATTTGCATTTGTATAATGTTATTATTCATTCATTCATTCATTTTCTTTTCGGCTTAGTCCCTTTATTAATCCGGGGTCGCCAGAGCGGAATAAACCGCCAACTTATCCAGCATTTGTTTTACACAACGGATGCCCTTCCAGCTGCAACCCATCCCTGGGAAACATCCACACACACTTATTCGCACTCATACACTATGGACAATTTAGCCTACCCAATTCACCTATACCACATGTCTTTGGACTTATGGGGCAAACCGGAGCACCCGGAGTAAACCCACGCAAGCACGGGGAGAACATGCAATCTCTACACAAAAATGCCCAGCCGAGGCTCGAACCAGCGACCTTCTTGCTGTGAGGCGAACGTGCTACTCACTACGCCACCATTATATTTATTATATGCATTATTGCATATTTGTATTTGTTTTAATAAAAACAAGTTTAGATTTGCCCACCTCTCAGGTTTTGGAAACTTGTGGGGCATAGAAAGTGTGTCAAAATTAGAAATTAATTTACAAATAGTTTTGAAATAAATCTTTGAGCTTATTATAAATGATATTATGAAATAAAATATATAAAGGTGTGTTCAGTGGATTGACAGTTTCCTTATCCAGGAAAGTAAAGGAGAAAAGTAAAGAGTGAATGTAAAGTAAAGAGAAAGTGAAGAGGCCGAATGGAGGAAGCTCATTCTCTATCCTCACGCAGTTGGTCTGTTTTCTCACTATTGAAGCATTTCATCTTTCCACTTACAAAGTCCACCATGTAAATAGAAAATGCTCCATACATACAAGCCACCATTGACGAAGAAGGCTGGAGATCTGCAATGAAGGATTTTACATCGCATTTTTGCTGTCAATGCTTTTGTTTATGTTAAACCCTGATGTCAGTCAACAATGTCCCTTCTGTTCTTGAAGAGAAATGTTTTTTTTTCTTCAGACTTTTATGAATTCTTTTAGATTGAAGCCTCTTTTTGATGTTTTAGAAAAAAAAAATATTTTGTTGGGAAGACAGGGAGTGTCTGTCAGTTTTATAATTAAAAAAGTATAAAATATAAAAAAGTAAAATAGCAATTCACATGAGCAGGAAGAATACAATTGAACAGAAGCAAGATTTTGATATTGTATCTGTTTTTAATACAATGGTGAAGTCAAGATGACTGACTGATTTTGAGTTTAATACATTCAATACAAGTATAGATTTTCGTTTAAACATTTGATGCACTAAAGGTGTACTAAGAGTGTAGGTGTACAAGATTTTTGAACAAGATTATCTATTAAAAGGTGTACAAGATTCTGAACTTCACTTCCCTTATTTTTAATAATATTTCTGGAATTTTTTATTGAATTTTTAAGTGAAGTAAACGAAAATGTCTGTCTGTCTCTCTCTCTCTCTCTCTCTCTCTCTCTCTCTCTCTCTCTCTCTCTATCTGAGCGGAAGTTTGGAATGAGTGGGCGGAGTCAGCATGTGAGTGTGTTTGCAGTGTGAGTTTCTATCTTTTCTTTCTTTCCAAAAGTCAGTTTTTTTATAGTATATTGAAAGTTATCTTAAAGGTTAAACTGTGTAGAAAAGAAAGTATTTTTTTTCTGTGTTTTCTGGAAACGTTTGCTGACAGATTTTTGTGTGCTTTGGCAGCTGCAGTGGTGATGTCGGCATCGGCTCCTTCAAAATAGTGTCAGAGATGGCTTGTTCAGTTGAGGAGTGCAGTTTGACAGTTGGAGAAGCCGTTGAGTAAAAGAGTATATTGTCAGTAATGAGAATGAACAGTGCTGTTGTTATTTTTAACAGAGTGAAATAGTAATAAAAGATACATTTACCCCCCAAAAAAGCCTCTTGTTCAACCAGTAAGGAAGATTACACTATCAAATATTCCTCTCTTTGTAAAAGATGACTTATTATTTGCAGAACTGTTGGGGCATAAACAAATAGTCTCTAAAATAAGAATCCCTCTAGGTTGTAAGTCACCCCTTCTGAAACATGTTGTACAGTATGTATGGACATCAAGTTCACATGATTTAAAAAGTGAAACAGAAGAGCTTAGTGTGGCCTTTAAATTTAAGGTTGATGGATATGTTGTTTTTGGATGTGGGCAAAAGGTGCATATGTGACGTGCCTATGCAGAGAGGACGGATAATGTTGAAGCTTCTACATTGGATGGTGGAGGAGCAGTTGTGGAAGAGCAGGTACAAGATAAAGTGATAAATGACAGGAATTTAACAGATATGATGTTCAAACAGGTGATTGATACAGACATGTGAGAGACACATGGAAATGGAGGAGATGTAAGTGCTGAATTCAGTAATGTGGTTGAGATACCTGAGAGCATTTTAGAAGAAGAAGTAGAAAGAGAAGGAATGTGTAATGAACTAGGGAAGGAAGAAAAAGGTTTTTAAAACCCCTTCAAATAAAAGAAAAAAGGCAAAGTCCAACATGAAAAGTGCTAGGAGTAGCAGCAACAATTGTGATGATGGTGAACGAAGTACGTTAAAAAACCCTGATAGTGAGGTAACTGGCAACAGAAATAGTAGCAGAGTGAGGAGTGATTGAAAAATTTGAGTTTTTTTGCAAAAGATGAGGACCATGAAAAATGTTTTAAGTTGTTGATTGTTAGAAAGCAGACGGACAAACTGGGTAAGTAAAATGTGTAACAGTTTAATATGACAACATTGAACACAAACGGGAATGAAGGTAGGGATGATGGATGTTCTGGATGGTTATAAAGTCCTTTTCCTTGGCAAAATAGATGAGACACAATGGGGAAGACGGACTGCACACACCAGATGACTTGAACGGAGGACAGACAGATGATGAACACACCACTGACTGGATACGATGAAGACAGGAACGACTAGGAGTAAACAGAGAATAGGTAAGTTCGAGAATGCAGGTTACGTGAGTGTTGCCAGGAGAGTGAACACTCAGAGTCCGCTTCGTAGCAACGAGCCCGGACACCGAGTGCTGTGAGGTGTGTGCTTTTAAAGTGATCCAGGTGATTGGGTGCAGCTGTGTGTGATTAAAACTCAGGTGATGGTGCTCGCTGTGATTGAGTGGGTGAAGAGCCTGGCCAATCCGTGACATTACCCCCCTCCCTAGGGCCCGCTCCTAAGGAGCCATGACTCTGACACCGTGGTGGTCTACCTCATCCACGAGGTGCCGGGAACTCTGGGGGATTGGAGTGGAACTCTTCCATGAGTGAGGGATCTAAGATGTCGGATCTGGAAACCCACAATCTCTCCTCTGGTCCATATCCCTCCCAGTCCACAAGGTATTCTAAACGACCACCACGGCGCCAGGACAGCAGAATGTCCTTGACAGAATAGTTGGAGCCTTCTTCCAGCAACAGTGGGGGAGGGGGTTCCTCTTCGTGACCAGGCTCTGTGGAGGGAATCAGAAGATCGTGATATGGTTTGAGGAGTGAGACGTGAACTGTGGGGTGGATTCTATACTGTGGAGGGAGTTGTAATTTATAGGTGACAGGGTTGACCTGTTTCACGATGGTGAAGGGACCAACAAACTGGGGACTGAGCTTCCTGGGGGGCAGTCGCAGGCGGATGTCTCTTGTGGAGAGCCAAACCTTCTGCCCTGGATGATAGGTGGGACCAGCATTCCTCCTCCTGTCCGACACCTCCTTGGCTCTGCGGACTGCCCTCTGAAGATGGTAATAAGCCTCGTCCCAGACTCTCTCGCTCTCCCGGAACCAGTGATCCACTGCGGGGACGTCAGATGGTTCGCCAACCCAGGGAAAGAGTGGAGGTTGGAACCCTAGGATGCACTGGAATGGCGTGAGTCCGGTGGTGAGTTGCCGCAGTGAATTCTGGGCGTATTCCGCCCAGCCCAGAAACTGGTTCCAGGAGTGGCGACGGCTGGAGGAGCAGACCATTCAATGGGACATACCGTGATATGATCTGGGAGGATCTTTGCTGGAGTTTCAACTGTTTCCTGATGATCATAAATTCTGGATAATGCGTCTGCTCATATCTTTTTCGATCCTGGTCGGTAGGTAATGGAGAACTGGAACCTGGAGAAGAACAGTGACCACCGGGCCTGGCGAGGACAGAGTCGTTTAGCATCTTTGAGAAATTGTACGTTTTTATGATCAGTAATGACTTGAAAGGGATGCTTTGCGCCCTCCAACCAATGCCGCCACTCCTCCAGGGCGAGCTTAATGGCGAGAAGTTCCAGATTGCCGATGTCGTAGTTCTGCTCTGCCGGGCCAAGCTTCCGGGAGAATAGGCACATGGATGGAGTAGTGTAGGAATTCCGTGGTATTGGGATAGGATTGCTCCTACTCCAGTGGTGGATGCATCTACTTGGATGACGAAAGGTAGGTTTGGATCAGGATGAGTCAGGAGTGGGGCTTGGGTAAACGCGTCCTTGAGGGTTTGGAAGGCTGCGGCTGCTTTGGGAGACCAGACTAATTTCTTGGGCTTATTTTTCAGAAGGTTGGTGAGTGGAGTGGCGACAAGACTGTAATTCTGGATGAAGCGTCGATAGAAATTCGCAAATCCAAGGAATCGATGAAGTTCCTTTATGGTTGTGGGTTCTGGCCAGGATACCACAGAATGTACCTTCCCCTCGTCCATACGAACACCTGTTTAATCGATGATGTATCCCAGGAACTTGATAGATGGTTCATGGAAGGAGCATTTTTCAGCTTTCAGGTATAGTTGGTGTTCTCTAAGGGTTTGTAGGACCTCCGCAACATGGTGGCGATGTTCTGCCTCACTCCGGGAGTAGATGAGGATATCATCTATATAGACTATGACAAAGTGATGCAGGAACTCCCGGAGGACTTAATGAATGAAGTTTTGGAATACGGAGGGGGCGTTGACCAGACCATAGGGCATGACCTGGTACTCAAAGTGTCAAGTAGGGGTCACAAAAGCGGTTTTCCATTCGTCCCCCTCACGTATTCTTATCAGATTGTATGCGCTGCGGAGGTCCAACTTAGTAAAAATCTTGGCTGACCGTAGCTGTTCCAGGGCCGCAGGGACAAGAGGAAGCAGGTACCGGAACTTGATGGTACTTTGGTTCAGGATTCTATAATCTATACATGGCCGCAGCCCTCCATCCTTCTTGGCAACAAAAAAGAAACTGGATGCTGCGGGTGACATGGAAGGACGAATATACCCCTGACTCAGAGCCTCTTGAATATACTCCTCCATGGCCTTAGTCTCCGGAAGCGACAACGGGTAGATTCTCCCTTTGGGCAACGGAGCATCTGGAACTAGGTCGATGGCACAGTCCCATGGCCGATGTGGAGGTAGCTGGGAAGCTCTCTTGGGGCAAAACATGTCCTTGTAAGGAGAGTAGATTTCAGGAATATGAACAGATTGTTTTTCGACTGGTCTTTCAACGGATGTGATGTAAACAGATAGGGGTTTAAGAGTCTGAAGAGGAAGATCGGGAAAATAGTCTGGTGTGCATCCTTCACCCCATCTCTTAATCTCTCCTGTGCCCCTAGAGAGGATGGGATCTTGCTTCACCAGCCACGGGCGCCCTAAGATGATGTCCATGGTGGCGCCCTCCAGAACCAAGAATTGGATTTTCTCCTTGTGTAGCAGTCCTACTTGGAGTTGAATGGATTCACATCTACGATGGATACGTGCCTGAGAGTAGATATCATGGGTTATGGGTTGGATCTGGTAGACGTGTGTCGAGGCTTTAGTGCTGAGTTGAAGTTGGCGACAGAGGGCATGGGAGATGAAGTTCCCAGCTGACCCGGAGTCGATAAGCGCGGTGGCTGTAACAGAGACAGAGCGATTAGTTAACTGAACAGTTGTAGTGAGCGGATGCATCTTTTCAATATCTCAACTGAACACACTCACCAAGGAACGTATGGGACGGAGTGGACAGTCCAGCCTGACATGTCCGCTGGCTCCACAGTACATGCACAGATCCCGGGTCAACCTCCTCTGTCGCTCGGCGGTTGAAAGTCATCATGGGTTCTGGTTCTGGAGGGGTTACTGACTCGAAGTACTGCTTGAAGTACAGGCTCAGGATCCCGTTGGTAGATTTTCAGTTGATCAGAACATCGAAGACAGAGTGGAATAAATTTTTCCAAGCCCATAGTATCATCCAGTGCTGCGAGCTGTACTCAAAGTTTGGGTTCTAAGCCGAGCCGGTACGTAGTGAGGAGAGATCGCTCATTCCTTCCACTGGCAGCAGCCAAGGTACGAAAACGAAAGGCATAGTCCTGTGTGGACATCTTACCTTGTTTGAGATGGTATAATTGTTCTCCAGCCGCTACTTCTCCATCTGAACGACCAAAGACCTCCTTAAAATATTCAGTAAATGCTTGAATGGAATTTGTTACCGGCCCGGCTTGATACCAAATGGTTTACGCCCACCGGAGAGCAGGTCCAGATAGAAGTGAAATGATATATGCGATTTTGGAGCGATCTGTGGGATATAAAGCAGGTTGCATGGTGAATACTAGGGAACATTGTAACAGAAATCCATTGCACTCCTCCGCCCCGCCTGAGTAGGGCACAGGTCAAGCCATGGGACTGGAAGAGGTGGTGGACGACGAAGAAGCCGATGATGGTGATGGTGCTCGCTGTGATTGAGTGGGTGAAGAGCCTGGCCAATCCGTGACATTGATTTCTTCTCTGATCATGAAATGTTTATTGAGTCCATTGGAACAATGATGAGGGGTGAAGGAGCTGAACAATTTACAGTGCAAGAGATATTTATGCTGAAAAAATGTGTTGCCAAATTGAGACGAGAACTACAAAAAGAAAAATGGTTTTGAAACAACATTTTTTTGTTTTTGTTTTACCCTTTAAGGATTGTTTTTGCTTTGTGCTATACTCTTTTCTTAATGGGTATGGCAAGGGTAATGTACAGTTAACACTTAACATATGCTGAATTAAATTTTGCTAATGCTTCTTAAATGATTTGTAGTGTCAAGTTATTATAAAATGTTTATAAAAAAGTTTGTTATAGAACATGCCAATGATTAGTGAACCAGTTTTGATGTGATTATTGCTTGTTGTTTACTATAGAAAATATAGCAAGATTTGGAGCCCACCCTCTTCACACCCATTTTTGTGAACAGATATTGCCAATACCAAGAAGAAATAGCATCAAAACTCCATGCAAAGCATATAGCTGTACAATTAGTCTGAATGATGCAAATTGTATATATATTTCTATTTCTATTTAATAAAATACTTGAATGTTAAACAAAATTCCAAAAGTCTTTTAAGCTCACCTGAGGTAAGTAACAGGTGTGGGCAATATAAAAATCACATCTGAAAGCAGATAAAAAGGAGAACCATTTGCTTAGTCTTTGCATTGATTGTCTGTGTGTGCGACACTAAGCATGGACAAAAGAAAAAGGAGAACCAAAACTGTTGAAAAATATCAACAATCTCAAGGTTACAAGTCCTGCTCCAGAGATCTAGATTTGCCTTCGTCTACAGTGCACAACATTATCAAAAAGTTTGCAACCCATGGCACTAGACGTGGACGAAAGAGAAAAACTGATGAAAGATAGCAAAACAGGATAGTCTGGATGGTGGATAAGCAACACTGATTAAGTTCCAAAAAAAATTCAAGCTGTTCTATAGGCTCAGGAAGCATCAGTGTCAGCACAAATTATCCATCAACATTTAAATAAAATTTGATGCTATGACAGGAGACCAAGGAGGACCCCACTGCTGACACAAAGACATAAAAAAAGCAAAACTACACTTTGCCAAAATGTACTTGAGTAAGTCAAAAGAAACGTCTTGTGGACAGATGGATTGCTTTTTGGTAAAGCACATCATTCTACTGTTTAGAGAAAATGGAGGCCAACAAAGAAAAGAACACAGTACCTAAAGTCATATATGGTGGAGGTTCAAAGATGTTTTGGGGTTGTTTGCTGCCTCTGGCACTGGGTGCCTGGGTCCAAATCTAAATCCTATTGAAAACCTGTGGAGAGATATTAAAATTGCTGTGGGAAAAAAATGTCCTTCCAATATGAGAGACCAAGAGCAGTTTGCAATGGAAGAGTTGTCCAAAGTTCCAGGTGAGATGTGTAAGAAGCTTAGTAGTGGTTATAGGAAATAACTGGTTTTAGTATTTTCTTCCAAAGGGTGTGTAACCAAATATTATATATAGTTTACCCGCAAAGTATTCATAGTGCTTTTTCCATTTTTTTAAGCCTTATTCCAAAATGGAATGAGTTTATTTATTTCCTCAAAATTCTACATACAATACCCCATTATGACAATGCGAAAAAAAAAAGATTTTTTGAAATTGTTGCAAATTAATTCAAAATAAAAAACCTGAACAATCACATGTACAGTCCCTGACAAAAGTCCTGTCGCTTGTGTACAAATTGACCTAAAGTGCAGCTGAAATATATTTTTAATCAAGATTTTTTAACTAGAAATGGCTCAGTTTAATGCCAACAGCTTTTGTAATTAAGTTTCAGTGCAAAACGAAACTTTCAAAAAGTATTGTAAGATTTCCAGCTTAGTAAAGCCCATTGAGTGAATTTTTGCAAAGACATAAGTGTTGTCGCCTTGTCATATAAGCTTTACCTGTGACAAATATTTAATCAATTAGGTCTCAGGTGTGTATAAAAAGAACTCCAGTACTCTAGACCTTCACATCAACTGCAACTAGACCTCTGCAAGCATGCCTAAGATTCACCCTGAGACTAAAGTGTTGCTTATCAAGAGGTTGAAGACCACATCCACTGTTGATGTGGCAGACACCTTCAATGTGTCTCAGCGTCAAGTACAGAGGATAAAAAAAAGATTTGAAGAGACTGGAGATGTTTTTGACAAGACCCCGCAAGACAACAACTCAAGAGCACCGTTTGTTGGCTCCAAAATCCAAGGCCAGCCCATTTTCCACTGCAGCAGAGCTCCACGAGACCTGGTCACCTGAAGTCCCTGTGTCAACTAAAACAGTTTTTGTGGATTCTGTCTCGAAATGGCCTCCATAGCTGAATCACTGCCCAGAAGCCAGCACTAAACAAAAGACAATTAAAAAACTGTGTGGCATTTGCAAAAAGCCCACAGCCTGCTAAAAGGATGGACACTGGAAAAGTGGCAGAAGGTGGATTTTTCAGATGAATCTTCTGTTGAATTACACCACAGTCGACAGAAATATTGCAGAAGACCTACTGGAGCACGCATGCATCTGAGATTCACCCAGAAAACAGTGAAGTTTGGTGTTGGAAAAATCATGGTCTGGGGTTGCATCCTGTATGGGGGCGTGCGAGAGATGTGCAGGGTGGATGGAAGCATCAATAGTCTGAAATACCAAGAAATCTTAGCTACCACATATTTCCAACCATAAAAGAGGCTAAATTCTGCAGCAGGATAGTGCTCTATTGCATACTTCCATCTCCACATCAAAGTTCAACAAGGTGAAGAAGATCAAGATACTCAAGGATTGGCCAGCCCAGTCATCAGACATGAGCATCATTGAGCATACATGTATGTGGGGTAGGATGAAAGAGGAAGCATGGAAGATGAAACCAAAGAATATTGATGAACTCTGGGAGGCATGCAAGACTGCTTTCTTTTCTATTCCTGATAACTTCATCAATAAATTGTATGAATCCTTGCCAAACCGCATGAATGCAGTCCTTCAAGCTCATGGAAGTCATACAAGATATTAAATTTGGATCTCACAGCACCACTACTTAATTTGCTGACATTTTTTTTTGTATTTGCAATAAATTTGTTCAATTTCTTTATAGGCGACAAAACTTTTGACTTTCCAAAATTTGACCTTTCTGTCTTGATTAAATGATAAATATTTTTTCAGTGAAACTAATTTATTTCAGTGCACTAAACTTCATTTGGGAGGGTTTTAGCTTTTCATTTGAGCTATTTCTCACACTAATCGATTAATTAAAAGTCAGGTTAATAGCAGGTGTTTCTACAAAATAGACAAGTGACAAGACTTTTGTCAGGGACTGTACATCAGTATTCACAGCCGTGAAACTCTAAATTGAGCTTAGGTACATTCTGTTTCCTCTGATCATTCTTGAGATATTTCAGCAGCTTAATTGGAGTTCACCTGTGGTAAATTTAGTTGATTGGACATGATTTGAAAAGACATACACTTGTCTATATAAGGCCCCAGGGTTGACAGTGCATGTCAAAGCAGAAACCGAGCATGAAGACAAAGGAATTGTCTGTAGACCTCCGAGACAGGATTCAAAATCATGTAAAATCATGGATATTTTGTAATCTTTTTCTATTATATGGTTATTTAATCTCAATGTTAAAATGTAACAAAATGGGAATATTAATGTAAAATAAATAAACAATAAAAATGAAGAAAACACTGTTCAAAAACTTCTTTGAAGTTAATTCTACAAAAATGCATATTCTAACCAATAAAAAAAGTTATCACTTCCTGACATTTATCACTGGATAAAATGACTCAAATCACAGACAGTTATATGACAAAGAAAGTTGTATCATGCCAGTTGCATGTTATTAGTAAATAATTCCTCAGTATTTTGAATGAGGTTTGCCCTTTGTAAAACCTCAGACATTTATTTTGGTGTGCTCCTTACTGTTGAAGTGACAGTGGTGAGAACAACACCTATTTCAGGACAATAATTGTAGAAGCCCATGAGTCTGGAAAAGTGTTTAAAAAAATATCTCAATAGATTTTGAAATGAGCCGCTCCACTGTCTGTAAAATAATCTACAAGTGGAGGGCTTTCAGAAAAACTGCCAACATGCATTTGCCTGATCATCCCAGCCAATTCACCCTGAGAGCAAGCCACACAATGGTAAAAAAAGTCATCACAGGTAGCTACAGCAGGCTCTGTCTACTGTTGATGTGAAATTACATGCTTTTACAATCAGAAAGAGACTGCAATTGTTTAACTTGCATGGATATCGTGCATGAAGGACCTTTGCTCTCTAAGAGAAACATCAAGGCCAGACTGTTTGCCAGTGACATTATTGACCAGGAAATCTGGAATAATGTTCTTTAAACAGATGAGTCCAAAATTGAATTATTTGGACACCAGAACAGACAACATGTTCGGCGTAAACCAAAGACAGCATTCTAGGAAAAGAACTTCATAGCAACTGTGAAGCATGGTGATGGTAGTGTAATGGTTTTGGATTGTTTTGCTGCAGTAGGATCTAGTCAGTTCACCGTCAAAGAATCCACCATGGTGTGTCAGAGAGTGCTTGAGGAACACGTGAGACCATCTGTCAGAACAAATAAAGCTGAAGCAGAATTGGACCATACAACAAGACAATGGCATGAAAAACATGCCAGTAAATTAACCAAGTCCTGGCTAAAAACAAAAACGGAATGGGTAAGCCAAAGCACAGATCTTAATCCCATTGAGATGCTGTGGGGTAATCTGACACCTTCATTTGAGTCCAGCTGTGTTTGATTTTACTGATTAGACTTGATAAGGAATGCCACATACCTATCTATATAAGACCTTACAGCTCACAATGCATGACAGAACAAATGATAATCATGAGGTCTACAGAACTGCCTGAAGAGCTCAGAGACAGAATTATGTCAAGGCACAGATCTGGCCAAGGTTACAGAAAAATTCTGCTGCACTTAAGGTTCCTAAGAGCACAGTGGTCTTCATAATCCTTAAATGGAAGACATTTTGAATGACCAGAACACTTCCTATGGCTGGCAGTTTGGCCAAACAGAGCTACCGGGGGAGAAGAGCCTTGGTAAGAGAGGTAAAAAATAACCCAAAGATCACTGTGGCTGAGCTCCAGAGATGCAATTGAGAGATGGGGAAAAAGTCTTAGTAAGTTAACCATCACTGCAGCTCTTCCCCAGATGGGGCTTTGTGGCAGAGTGGCCTGACACATGAAAGCCTATTGAGTTTGCTAAAAAACATTAGAAGATACTCTCGTCTGATGTGACCAAGATAGAACTTTTTGGCCTTAAAAAAGCCTTCTGGCCTTTTTTTTGGAGAAAACCAGACACTGCTCATCACCTGTCTAATACAGTCCCAATAGTGAAGCATGGTGGTGGCAGCATCATGCTTTGAGAGTGTTTTTCAGCTGCAAGGACAGGAGGACTGGTTGCAATTGAGGGAAAGAATCCAGCCGAGTACAGGGATATCCTGGATGAAAACCTTCTCCAGAGTACTCAGGGTCTCAGACTGGGCTAAAGGTTTACTTTCCAACTAGACAATGACCCTAAGCAAACAGCTAAAATAACAAAGGAGTGGCTTTACAACAACTGTGTGACTGTTCTTGAATGGCCCAGCCAGAGCCCTGACTTAAACCCAATTGAGCATCTCTGGACAGACTTAAAACGTTTACCATCCAACCTGACAGAACTGGAGAGGATCTGCAAGGAAAATTGGCAGAGAATTCCCAAATCCAGCTGTGAAAAACTTGTTGCATCTGTCCCAAAAAGACTCATGACTGTATTAGATCAAAAGGGTGCTTCTGCTAAATACTGAGCAAAGGGTTTGAATACTTAGGACTATATATATATATATATATATATATATATATATATATATATATATA
>CAIGQQ010039723.1:4697578-4708835 GCA_903798035.1 Danio albolineatus
AGAAGAAGAAGAAGAAGAAGAAGAAGAAGAAGAAGAAGAAGAAGAATTAGTTTGTTTATTCGTTGAAACATCTTTGTTTCAATCTATAAACAGAATTATCAAAGGCAAATTGTTTTTTTTTTTTGTGTTATTTTATGTTGATATCATATTTATATTATTGCTAAACACTAGACTGATACTAAACACTGGACCTTAATTCCTACTAGTGTTTTCTTTTTAGGCGCAGAAACTGCAAAATACTACACAAAATGAGAACACTCCTAATGAAAATAAGACCACAGCCTATAGGCATCCATTGTAGTTTTCAATGCTTAGGGTATTCCATTAATCTCATTTTATTTGATCCACCAGTAGTGGACACTCATGCAACATAATCAATTATGTACAAGTGATCAAGACCAAGGGAAGCTAGTGAGTGAAGGGCATAAAATTTGGACTGGAATGCAGCCAGAAAGTCTGTGTCTGAATGTGCGAGTCCATGTCAAATAACTTTGTGTACTTTCTCTAAAAATACCTCGGTTCTAATAAGCAGATATTGCAGTTGAACAACTGTTTCAGTAGGTGATAAAATGGCAAGCTGCAACGGATGACTTTAATGTCAACATGAATGAAAAAAAGATTTGTTTGATTCAGTATACTAGCTGCTGTGAGAATTATCATATTTTTTTGTCAAACAGAATATGTCTGAAAATATAACAGACTGCTCTTTAAAAGAACTATGCTTCTTCTTCTTCTTTATAACTTCATATTATATTGCCTAGCACTAATTCCCATTTAGGAAAAAGACAAAAATAATAATAATAATTGGAGCTACAGTAAAATCTCTAATGTATTTTCATTTAAAATAATAGGAAACTGGTTTGTATTTTAACTTAACCTCTGTTCAAAGAGACATAACTATTTGCAGTTCAAATATGTTTTACATTTTTTTTTTTTGCAATTATAAGAAATTATAAGCAATTAAGCAATTTTTCATTCAACGTTATAACCCAGAAATTACGTTAATTTAGGCCCACTGTAGGCTAGCTCACATAAAGGTGTCCCGGGTACATCGCAGCAGCACAAATTGTGTAACATATTTCTGCTTCAAAAGTTATGCACAGTTATCAATTACAGACAATAATTTATTACAGTGCATTATCTGCAGTACTTGTGTTGACTTTAATTTTGCCTGACTGAATTTAAATGTCCTAGAGAGTAGTGACTGTACCAATTAGAGAAATGGGGTGTTTCAGAACACCCACATATGTATCATGGATTTGAAAGCTGTTGAACCATTTTCCTACCATGAAACAAACAAACAAACAAAAAACTAAAACCATGCCAAAATGTATTTTTTTCATTTTTTTTATTTAAAACTGAAAAACAGGTTATAAAAATGGACCACCTCATCCTTATTTCCATTTTTTCTACACCTTTATTCCTATGAGAGAATTAACGTGGCTCCTGCTTGATCAGACCACACGTGAAAAATAAACAAACTAAATAAAACAGAAAATCAGTTGTCTTCATCCATGTTAACATAAATATTAAGTGAACAAATCAAATTCAAAGTAATCACTAGTAATCTAAAATACTTTTTGGATGTAACTTGTAAATTGATTACCACAATTTAAAATGTAATTATAAGATAATAGTGTTACTGTAACATCCCCAGCTCGTCACTTATCATCTCATCACTCATCACAATCACTGAGACCTTCCTCCAGCCGTGCACCATCACCAGACTATTAACCACCACCTGTAAAAGCCCCACTCTGCCACTAGCCCTTTGTCGGGTATCATCAATGGACACGTTTCTCCTTGACTACTCTTCGTCTCGTCTTGGACACCCTCCTGTGCTCCCTACTCTCCTCAACAACCATCTCTCCAATCAGGGAAGTGACTCTATGTACTCTGAACACTACCTCTTCTGATCGGACCCCTTATCCCTTGCCTTCGTCCAAGTATCTACCTTCTGAGTGATATAACTCTGTGCTAGTTAATAAAACTACTATTTTGTATATCTTGACTCATCGCCTTCTTCTGGATGTGACAGTTACTAGGTTTTTTTTTTTTTTTTTGGTTTAAAATACATAAAACCGTTAAGCATTACATTACTCACCAACCCTGCATAACACTTCAGTTTAAAGTGGCTTCGTTAACTACTTTTTAAAATCTTAAAAAATGCAAAAAAAACAAATGATACACTTTATAAGCATTGCAAGAACATACCACAAGGCTCCTCTTGCTCAAAGCCTTAACTGTATGAATCAAAGCTTTGGTAGGAATTACATGTAATCAGTTACATTTCTTTTTAGTTGCTAAAAACAAATGTAAAATACTAAACAAAAGTAAAAGGCAAAAATATTTAACCATTGAAATACAAAATGTGTTTCAGTCAACAGTGCAGTCAGCTGAGCTTCTTATCTTCAGCTTCAATGTCTCATCATCAGCTCTGGGCTATGGAGAAGTGGAGAAACTATGACTTCAATTTGTATGCAAAAACCCTGAAGCGAGTTAGCAGTTCCGGTTCCCAAAGTCAATGGGTTTTTTAATGGGATTTTGATTAAATCGCTTAAATAAGGTTTGTGGCGAACACAAACACAAAACACTTTACGTTTTATTCTACAACATAAAAGACATCACTTACATCACACTCTTGATTTTTTAATCAAGTTACACTTTAGTTACACTTCTTTAAAACGACGGTTGCTATTAAGTTGCTAAACAGGACTACAGGCGGTGTCGGAGACATTATACGTCATCGAGCTGAACTGGTCTGGAATGCAGCCCGCTTGTGTTGGATATTTGGATTTGTTTGCTGTGTTCATAAATAGTATTTTATAGTTTGTAGTATTTTCTAATTGTGAATTCATATTGTGTGTAGATAATGTCTTCACTTTTAGAGACTGTCAAAACAGATTCAGTTGTTGGTTATTTATTTAATTAAGATACTGCTTACCATGCAGCCTGTCTCTTTCCTGCTCTCAGTAATGCAAATGTGTGAATAAATTTGTAAAAATAAAAAAATATTACCCGTCATTTAAACGTGATCAGTAGATTTTTTTTTTTATCTGAACATGTTTAACTCTGCCATAACTGCAATATTTAAACTCCTCCTTCAAATGTATAGCATACAGTATGTGACTGTATGGGCTGCTTTTCGCTGTTCTTCCTGACAAAAAAAGAATATAGAATGTTGTTTTCTATCCTTGACAGAACATGCAGACATTTGATAGACCTGTCCCACACACCTCATTGCTGATTACTGTCACCTATTACTAAGTTAAGACGGCTGTATGCACGTGCGCGATACACTTATTTAAATATGGTTTATGATAATACTATGTAGGTACATTTATATAAAGCACAGTACGTGTTTTTAAACTTTTACAACAAACAAATGTGTTTCCCACGTAAAAAACTATCCAAAAGGCACGTAGGTCTGTATACGGATGTGTTTTTGCATATTTGTATTTGTTTATAATATATAGTGTGGATTATAATATAAATAACCGAGAGCTTAAACCTTCATCATAGACCATATTTTTAAAATATAAACTTGAAAAGTTGTCTGTAGCAGGGTGGTGCTGAAGTAAGAGGCGAGCGCCCTGAAGGCACTGTAGTCCGTTTATAGCCTGATGTTAGCTTTTCAGTTCTTGCGTTTGCATTTATGATCCAAAAGTGCTAAAAGTAATATTTTCGTGTGAGGATTATCCGGTTGGACAAAACATGTAAGTGTCATGAACAGTGTTTGAACACAGAGCTTATTATTTGTAATATTCGAAAAGCCTATGGGAAAATCCTATAGGTTTTATGCTAACAGCTGATTACCCTACAAGATGACGTCATAGTTTTTCCACTCTATAAGCATGGGGGTGCAGATTTTCTCAGTGTCCCCTATGGAAAAGTCCTCCTTAGTTTTTTATACTCCTGTTATCAATATCTTGACAACTGTTATGGCCCAAACTAACAAATGTCTCGTTTCCATTAATAAAAAAAGGTATGAGCCAAACATACAATAGACACAAGCTTCCATGCTTGAATCTCAAATTGACATTCTCATCTATAATTTTAATCAAAAAGGGTAGCTCAAGATAGCAAAACAAAAAACAAAAAAGAAAAAATAGCAAACAAAAATATATAACGATAAACAGGAATTTAAAGAGCACAACCCTGTCTACACCTATTCTCAAGGGAGATATCTTACCTATACTACCGTAAAATAATAAATACATGAGTCTTTTAAGTCACTGCTCTCTTGCTGACTAAATAAAAACAAAAAATGACTAAGAAAGCAAATATTTATTACCTGTTACGTATATATATATATATAACAAATGCAACAAAAATAACAAAAACAACAAAAACAAGTGAGTTGAGAGGAGAAACCCTGACACATGCAGCAAGGAAGATAGAGCTTTCTAATATTGATTCTGTCAGCTCTGTCAGATCTACGAGATACCCAGATAAAATCTAATTATTTTCTTTATTCTCTATTTCCACCAGGGGATACTCATCGTGAGGCCCCTAGAGACTATGCAGCGCCATTTAAGCGATCCAAGACCTGTGAAGAAGTTATGCCAAGGTATCCATAATCCTGGACCAGGTCGTATCCTGAGCTGATGCTGTGGTGGTCATGGAGGAATGGAGTGCATGAGACCCTGCATTGTCCCTGCATTGATACTGTGGGACAGCCTGATCACCCGCTGATGACCTACTCATACCTGCAGCTCCTCCATGATGGATATCCTGCTTCTCCAGCATCCGGTGCCTAGGCAGCAGCTTCACACATGAAGTTTGGCCAGAAGAAAAATGGTCATGCCCAACAGAGCCTGGTTTCTCTCAAGGTTTTTTTTTTCCTTCACTCAGTCAATTGGTGAAGTTTTTTTCCTTGTCACTGTCAACACTTGCTTGCTGGACTGGGACTTGTGGAGCTGTGCATCAATTGATTTGCTGTTCAGTGTTTGAACTATAAGCACTGAAATTTAAACCACATTGAACTGAACTAAACTGAACTTCAACTCTGAAATCTGGACTTTACTAGAACTGCTATGTTAAGCTGCTTTGACACAATCTTCATTGTAAAAGCGCTATATAAATAAACATGAATTGAACTGAATATCACACCGCTTTAGCAAATCAGGGTAAAATTCCCAGCTAAACACTCCAGCTCTTAAACTCAGACACATGCACACAAAAAGGTCATACCCAAAACATACAGTACAAATACTGTAGTCACAAGCAGAAGACCGCACAAGGTGCCACTCATGTCAGCTTAGAACAGGAATCTGAAACTACAATTCACACAGACCCACCAAAACTGGACAATAGAAAATTGGAAAACGTTGCCTTGTCTGATGAGCCTCGATTTCTGCTGCGACATTAGGTGGTGGTGTAATGGTGTGGGGGATATACTTTGGGCCTATTAGTACCAACTGAGCATTGTGTCAACGCCACAGCCTACCCGAGCATAGTTGCTGACCATGTCAATCCCTTTATGACCAGAGTGTACCCATCTTCTGATTGCTGCTTCCAGAATGATAACATGCCATGTCATAAAGCTGTAAGTGTCCATCTATTAGTCCAATGACGGAGCTAACAGTATGGGTGAAGGTAAATGCATGTAAGCCTTTTATCACATGTGAAAAGAAATATTTTACTTATGAACTTATTTACTTATGAATATTTTACTATACTTATCGTTTCCAACATCTGATTCCAATTTATTATAATTTGAATGCTCATACATAAAGAAAGTTCGATTTAGCCACTAGATTATATCATATTAATTCAGTGATTGTCAGTAGATAGTTTAAACAAGAATTTTACATTTATTTGTCAGGCAAAGATTTTCCATTCCAATTCACATAATTATACAAGATAAGCCAATTCAGATTGTACAACAGAGTTAAAGATTAATACCTGACCATGTAGAAAGACATTGCAACATATAAGTTCTGAGACAGAGCTCAGAAATGTACACATTGCAACGGGGTCTTCTGGCTACAGAACCCCACTGACCTAAACCAAATTGTTACCTTATATACCCAACAGGGTATCACAGTGACCCTTGCCTAGTGTATTGATGTGTTAATCATCTCTGGAGGGGGAGCATCTGGCAGAGATTTTATCAAAGTCAAAACCAAATTCAACAAATACCAGTAAAATATTACAATGACCTTAAAGAGCCCATATTATACATTAAAAGGGTCATATTTTGGTTTTGGGGATCTCCAACAGCAGGCTGATCTGATTGCATGGTCAAAAAACACTTTCATTGTCTTATTTTTACCTCATTATCCCAGCGACTCCTATATGAATCGTTCAGGGATTCATTTGTTCCAAAACCCCTCCTTCGCGCGATGCTAAACTGCGCTGATTGGACCGATGACCCAGTCTGTTGCGATTGGTCGACAGCGCTCAGCGTGAGATAATGCCCACCACGGCTTATCAACATTGAAGTCATAGCGTGTGCGTGAGCTAATCTGCTAACACTCGTTTTTATCGGGAGTCGCCCGTATTTCAGACACCTCACCCCCAAATCTAACCCCCAATCTCCCAGCATATCACTCTAATTCTTAACCAGAAGTAAAAACAGCGACATACATTCAGTATTAGTGCACACAGCGGCAAAAGCTGAACCATTATAAACAGCACTGCCGCACGTGTGTAGCAGAGCTCATGGTGGCCATAGCAACGACAAACAGCAGAGGAACACGCTCAAACGCATTTTAATCCGTAAACACAGCTGCACGCGTCGCGTTTACAATGTGCTTTTAGACGCGATATGAGAATACAAGTTAACCAGAGACACTACAAGTGGTTACAAGTTACAAAACACAGTTAAATGCATCATTTACAAGCTAGAGAAAACAATGAGGCGACCGTTTTAATCGCACTTACTCACACTTGCTGGATAGCAGGCCAGGGAAATGTCCTGGTGCTCCTAATCCTCCGTTGTAAGCACTCCTCGGAGGGGGAACAGCTCATGGCTGGGTTTAATGCTGAAGTATTTCTGTAGAAACTACTAACTCTTCAAAGTCTCATCTCTGGTTTATCTGCACACTTCCTATAATATCCAGCTAAGCACAGTGCTCTTCACTATGTTGCCAGATGTTGCTGACTGATTTCAGCCCAAACCCTGTCCAAAAGGTTTTTACCTGCACAATCAAATTTAAAACCGCCCGATCTGGCAACTTTTTCGCACCGCTGTTGTTTGTGAGTGGGGTTGGGGATTTCAAATCTGCGCGCGCATAAATGGGCGGGGCTTTATGTTTCGTGTTCACGTCATGCCGAAACGGCTAAAGACTCGTAAGCACGGCGACTTGTTTGAGGAACTATGAGTCGACTCTTTTATAGATGAATTAATAGTTTTAAACACTGTGCACTTTCAGATTTAAGCCTTAGCTGGACATTTCACTTCACTTAGAGCTGTGTGACACACTGCATACAAGCTAATTTTCAAAAACCCATAATAGGGGCTCTTTAAGACCACTTTTACCAATCACACAGAGACATTTAAAAGGATACCAAACATGAATATAAAGCTACAAGAGACACCATATTAAAATCTTTAACATTTTATGTGAAATGTAAATGATCTACTCTGATGGAGCAAGGACATACAGTCAGGAAGATAAGCTCAGGATGATTTGAATAAAACAGTTGAACAGCTGGTCTTCTGATCTTCTTCTCAGATTAGCCAGTTCATCGTTTTAGTGCCTGACCATTCTCATGGTCTTGTCTTGTGGAATTTCATAACAGTTTTCAGGGTTTATTATCATGGAGAGATATAGCCAATTCTTACAAAGCGTAAATCATCTCAGACTGTTTTTTTGAACATGACAATGAGTTCACTATACTCAAATGTAACTCTGCCTTGGCCGGTCCCAATCTCCGATGAAAAAGGAGGGGGTATGAAAATAACATCAGGAAACATCAGGGAACACCTGATACGACACTGAAACCAAGCCTCGGAACCCGAACTGATTTACAACAACACTGACACATGCTACGAAAAGGAAAAAGAAATAGACATGAAATGGTAACAGCAACATGGAACGTTCGCAGTTTGTACCGTCCTGGAACCCTGAAGAATCTGGTTACAGAATTGAGTAAATACAAAGTTGATGTGGCAGCTCTTTAGAAGATAAGTTTAACCTTTTTATAGGGGAAATACAACCCCTACCTTCGGAACTGCATTTGTAGTACGTAACAACCTACTGGGTAATGTATCCGATTTTAAAGCTGGCAATAAACGAATGTGCACAATAAGAATTATATGCCGTTTATTCAACATTACAATCATCAATGTACATAAGGAAGCCCACTAAGGAAGCTGACAAGAGTACTAGAGACCAATTCTATAATAATCTTGGAAGATTATATGACAAATCTCCCAAGTATGATGTTAAAATGGTAATCAGTGACTTAAACGTGAAGTTTGGAAAAAAAGGATATATTTAGACCAACTATTGGAAAAAAAAGCCTACATGCTGAATCTAACGATTATGGGATTGGTCAATTTTACTGTAAGCAAGAAGATGACATTAGCGAGAACATATTTCACACAAAAGGATATCTATAAAGGCTACCTGGGTGTCTCTAGATCAGGGGTGCTCAACAAACCTGCCTGTAATTATCAAGTGCTGTTCAGGTCCTAATTTATTGGTTCAGGTGTGTTTGATCAGGGTTGCAACTGAATCTGCAGGAGGGTGGCTCTCCAGGAACAGGGTTGAGCACCCCTGCTCTAGATGGTAATAGCCGGAATTAAATTGATCATATTCTGATCGACCAAAGGCATGTGACAGATATTATGAATGTGCAAAGCTTCCGGTGCGCAGATGTAGATTCGTATCACTACCTGGTAAGGATGAAATACAGACAAAGAATAGCTCACATAAGTATGAAGAACAAATCAAAAGCATGCAGATTTGATATAAAAAGTTACAGAATGCAGAATAACTGAATTTGCTATGAAGATAAACAGTGAACTCAATCAAAGTGATGGAACAATTGAAGGAAACTGAGTAGCCATAATGAGTTCTATTCTATCAGCTGCACAAGAAACAATTGGTTTCAAGAGATCAGAAAGAAGGCAGCACTAGTTTGAACAAGAATGTGCGGAAACAATTAAAGTGAGAAATAAAGCACAGAAATAGTTGTTGCAGAGATAAACCAGGAGAAACTATCAAATGCTGCATGGACAAATGCCACACATACCTGCAGAAGAAGAGAGAGTGGAAGAGCAAGCAGGTCAAAAAAATAAAGGGAAATGGTGGAACAAAAATAAATTACAGCTATGTACAGATGGATAAAGAAAGAAAAGAAGGGTTTTCAAGCCAACTATGATGATTTCAGGAAAGGATGGCAATCTACATGTAGTAGCAGATGCCACTGTGGTATTAGGCAGATGGCGAGAGTGGTTCAAAGAGCTGCTGAATCTTAGCTGTGAGAGCCAACTGAGAACCAGCAAATAACAGCTGTTTCCGAAGAGCAAATGCCAGAACCAAGCCTTCCAGAGGTGGAAGAAGCTGTCATGTCAACAAAGAACCACAGAGCCCCAGGAGATCTGATTATTGCGGAACTGCTTAGAAACGGTGGTGAACAACTAGTAAAAAAGTTTTACGACCTTTTTTTTATTAAAATTTGGAGACAAGAGAACATGCAAGAGAATGGAGAGTCACACAAATTTTCCCTATCCGCAAAAAAGGAGCAAAGCTGGACTGTGCAAACTATCGCGGAATATCCCTTCTGAATGAAGCATACAAAGTGCTTAGTACATTAATTGCCAAGAGATTGGAAGAATATGCTAAGGATATATGAGATGATTACCAATGCGGATTCAGGCACAGAAAATGGACTAATGATCACATCTTCACGATCAGAAGCATCTTGGAAAAATTTAATGAATTCAATATTGAGACCCACCAGCTATTTGTGGACTACAAAGAAGTCTATGATAGTGTTGACCATTTGAACTTGTTCACAGTTCTGATGGATTTTAGAATACCATCCAAATTAGTAAGGCTTAGAAAGTACACTTTGGGAGACCACAGGAACAGTGACTGTAGCTGGTGAGACTCTCCCTGGGCTGTGAAATCAAAAGTACTTGAGTACTTTAATTTAGTACTTGAGAGAGTAGTTAGACATGTAGATGTGAACCCTGGAGGTACATTGTACAACATGACAGTGCAGTACTTATCTTATGCGGACAACATAGACCTACTCAGCAGGAGGGAAAGCGAGCTGAAGGAAAGCTTCCTATGGCTAGAAAGGGAATCACACCAGGCAGGCCTGCATGTGAACACTGGCAAGACAAAGTATATGGTCATGTCTAGATCTCAGAGCACCTCAATAGAACCTCTGCAGGTAAGAACGCACTCCTTTGGGCATGTCCCCCTCTTCAAATATCTAGTCAAATATCTGTCTGCTGACAGACAGCAACGAGACCAGGGAAGAACACAGAAGAAGTGGTAAGACGACGTAGAAGAAGACCTATGTTTCCTAGGAGTACGTGCTTGGAGAAAGTGAGCATAGGATCGAGTAGGCTGGAGGGGAGTGGTTGAAGAGGCCAAGGCTCTACAAGGACCGTAGCACTGCCGGAAGAAGAAGAAGTCCTCAAATAGCCTCCACTGTCACCAGATCTCAATCCAATAGAGCAGTGGTCCGGTACCAGTCCGTGGATCAATTGGTACTAGGTCAGGGTACTGGAGAGGAGGATCCTGCCGATGGGTGGACCTAAGATCCAAGAGGAACCATGTGGTTTTTGTCGAGGCAGTAGAACACTGGACCAGCTCTATAACCTCACCAGGGTGTTCAAGGGTTCATGGGAGTATGCCCAACCAGTCTACATTTGTTTTGTGGACTTGGAGAAGGCATTTGACCATGTCTCTTATGGCATTCTGTGGTAGGAGCTCTGGGAGTATGGAGTCAGAGGCGGTCTGTTAAGGGCCGTCTGGTCCCTGTATGAAAATAGCAGGAGTTTGGTTTGCATTGCCAGCAATAAGTCAGAATTGTTTCCAACTCTATTCATAATTTTTATGGACAGAATTTCTATGCACAGCCTGGGGCCTGAGGGGGTCCAGTTCGGGGAGCACAGGATTTTCATCTTTGTTATTAGCAGATAATGTTGTAACCTTTAGCATGCACTAGGGCGGATTTCTGCCGAGTGTGTGCAGCTAGGATATGAATCAGCACCTCCAAATCTGATGCCATGGTGCTCCGTGTGTGTGTGTGTGTGTGTGTGTGTGTGTGTGTGTGTGTGTGTGTG
>CAIGQQ010039723.1:4708845-4721809 GCA_903798035.1 Danio albolineatus
TGTGTGTGTGTGTGTGTGTGTGTGTGTGTGTGTGTGTGTGTGTGTGTAGAGAAAACGACTCGCTTTTGTATGTAAACACACTTGACACAATTTCATGACCTTGCACCTATACTTATATAAATATAAAATATTTTTTGTAACACTGTACAACAAAATTCATATTTTTACATTACTGTAAGGGTTGGGTTTAGGGTTGGGGTAAGGATAAGGATAAGGGTAGACATTAATAAAATACAATTTAATGGGTGATTAAATAAATGATGTAAATAATTATCCTTAACTTCCCTCCGCAGCTGTATCCCCTCTAGCAACAACCATCCTTTGCAGCACCTTGCACATAAGTGGCGCTGATTAATTTCAGTTACATAGCAGTGGATTAAACAGAAGAACTGCAGGGCAAGAGTTTCTCGCAAACTTTTGTGTACAAAGTTGCCATGACAATGACAAAATAACACTGCATCTATTTCTGAGCGCTGCATGTCACTTTCTTTTGAGCTCAAAAGTTTACAAAATAATTTTAATAAAATCAGAGAGATCATACAAAATGCATATTACTTTTTATTATTTAGTACAGTTCTGAGTAACATACAGTATTTTACTTCTTTTTTTTTTTTACATATACTTTATTAGACAAAAATCTAGCTGAAATTATTAAAATAACCCCCTGCAAAAGTTGACATGCCCTTGCTTTTCAAATACTGTGTGTTTTCTGGAGATCTATCAGTGCTTTTTCTGCTTTGTGATGGTTATTCATGAGTCTCTTGTTTGTTCTGAACAGTTAAACTCACTGCCACAAAAATACAACATGTCCTGCAGATTCTTCAGTTTTCTAGCATATTTGAACTCGTTCCAGCTGTAACTGTATGATTGTGAGAGTCATCTTTTCACTTTTCAGGATGACTGAGGGACTCAAACACCACTTTGTCTAGTGAATCATGTAAACATATTGTATTTAAAATATCTTACTCAAACTTTACTGAAGAACTTGGATTTTGCATGATCTCTTATTCTCTTATTGTGAAATTATTCACATTTTAACAAATTCTTCAAGGGGTATGTAAACTTTCAAGCATAATAGTTAATATATATACTGTATAGTTGCCATGCATCCAAACACAAGCTGAGACACAACAATCATTCTTTATATAAGAATAGAGCAGATGATTGTTGTTTGGACTTCTAATTATATGGTAACACTGTATAATAGCTGCGCATTATGAATAATTTCTTAAGTATTAGCAACTTGTAATTAGCACTTTACATTAGAAGAAGTTATTAGCATTACATTAACATTAATTAATCATTTGTATAGCACTGATAAGCAGTATATGAATACAGTTACTAATAAATGCTTTAGTTACACTTGGCATTGTGTAGTACACAACTGCACTTAAAATGCAGTTTATATTAAGCTAATCCTTCAGGATATAACATCAGACTAGTGGTTATGGTGGAGTTGAATCACTTTTTAGTGATATTCTTAATGTCTTAATCAATGAAACAGACTTATGTTTATTTTTTTTTAAGTATTAGTGCTTATTGTTATGCTTCCGGATATTTAGAAAAATATTAATAAAATACATCTCTCTCTTTAATCATTGTGTATAGACCCCCAGTTTTCTGATTTCATTTCTGAAACTGATAAATACTAATTGTGTAAGATGTCAACATCCACAAAGATGACAACAATAGACACCTTAGATCAGGGGTGCCACATCCTGTTCCTGGAGATCTACCTTCCTGCAGATTTGAGCTCCAACCCTGATCAAACACAACTAAACCAACTGAAAGAATCTGAAGCAGCACTTGGTAATTAAAGACAGCTGTGTTTGATCAAGGTTGCAGCTGAACTCTGTAGGAAGGTAGATCTCCAGGAACAGGATTGGGCACCCCTGCCATAGATGATACATTAGGACTCACAGATTCACAGATGTATTGCAACCACCTTAGATAAAGCAAAAAGCCATTGGTCCAACCTATTTCCCTACCTCTTACTATATAAACTGTGTATACCTGAAATTAGCCAATCTGCACAGAGATATCACTCTGGTAGAACTATTGTTCCATCCACAAGACAAATTTATGAATAACTTACTTGATGTTAAACTTATATCTTATTGTTCAGATTCCTTAAACGCTCCACTAAATCAAAGTAATCTACAGTGCTTTAATATTATAGGACAGGAAGAGCTAGATAAACGTATAGATAAATGTAAATAAGCTACATGTGTGTTAGATCCAATTTCAACAATATTACTGAAAGAGTTGCTACCTGTAGTAGGAGAACCTCTTCCTAAAGTTATCAACTCTGATTTTATCTTTAGGCAATGTTCCAAACCATTTCAAGCTAGCTGTTATTAAACCTCTTATTAAGAAACCACAACTTGATCCCAGCCCTGTGTCTGCCCAATTATGATCCTTTCACTTAGGTGTCAGGCGTCATTATAGTACAGAAACTGCATTAGCTAAAATAACCAACAATTTACTCTTAGCTGCTGACTGAGGCTGCATCTCGTTACTAGTTTTACTTGACCTCAGTCCTGTATTCGACACTATTGATCATGATATTCGCATGTAAGTCATCGTTTAGTCATACTTAACTGACCATTATCAATTTGTGAATATAAGATTAAATTATTAGTAAACCATACACAACATGCATCATATACGGTAGAATGCGTGAGTGCGCACCATGCAGGTAAGTGGGCTTCATAAATCACCCATAGGACATACTCTTCATGTCTTAATACACCAGGCACTTTGTTAAAAATATTATTATTTTATTATTACAAATGTTTTCTTTGTTTGTTCTTTGCTTATGAATTCAGCTATGCTAATTATTTTATTTGCTCTCTATTTCCACCTGGGGATGACTAGATTTAGAATAAATTTTAGTATAAAAATTTTGATGAACCATGATTTTTTTCATGAAATTGTCCATACGTATATTTAACAAAAAAGTGCGTAAGCATATTTAGTATATAAGAACCAATATTCTCAATGTCTTCCTGATGTTCTCTCCATTTGTTTTAGAGCCTTATGTGTGGATTCTTATTAAACTGCCTGATCAGGTTGTATGACACAGCACTGAAGTAATGTGTCTTGATGTTGTAACAACATTGAAAGCTTTCATGGAACAAAGAAATGAAAATATGAATGCAAATGTATTTTAAATATCTGTAAAATCTTTACACTGAGTGAGAAAGTACCAAGGTGGGTGAAGGTGAACATTTACAAGGACAAAATAGCATGAGCTTTCATAAGAATCAACATGTTATGCTTTGGTTAATCAGGGAACGATTTTTGAAATATTAAATATACAGAATAAATTCTGGAAGTAAATACGTCTTCACATGTTAAGAGATCATAACTTCCAGAAACTCAGCAATTTTTTTCTCAAAAACCACAGGAAAAGACATCACCCAGATCTTCTTGTGTCTCCACAGGATGTGGAGGCACTGATAGCTTGAGGGCTATCCACTGTTAGATGAGACAAATGACTGCTGAAATATCTTCAGGCAGTAGTTAACATTTGATTTATGCTCATCTTTACATCAAATGATAGATGACAGTAACGGGGGTGTACAGAGGCCTAAACATCTAAACTTGTGGATCCAATTTTTTTTTTTTTAATTCTCTTTGCATAACGTGATACAAGCCTGCTTTTCCATAAAGCTGTATACTTGCCTGGCAAGCAAGTATCTAAAGATACATACATAGCTCTCTACATAAGAAATACAAAGACTCTTAAATGATGTAATTTTATACACTGGTCATTTACTTTAATAAAGAAAATGAGGGGACCATTAGAACATTTGTTAATTGTTGGCTGCAATGACAGCGATGATGTATCCAATATATATTTGTGGAGCTTTCCAATCTTGTCAGCTTTTAATATTACCTGATGGATAGAGGCTTCTCACAACTAATTGAGACTAATGAAATGTCAATGCAATCATTTCTCATATTTGACATCAATTTAATTAAGAATGTTTTGTGAAGTGTTAAAATACACTTTATGTATCTTTAGGAATACATTTTCACAAATAACTAATCAGGTAGTATTTTATTTTGTGTTGTAGTGGAAAAGTGCTTGTTAGAAGTGATGAAAGGGTCCTTACCTTGTCACCTTTCTGGCCAGGAGGACCCTAAAATAGATTAGGAAAAAAAAAAAAAAAAGATTAAACATTTGAACCAGGTTGAAATAATATACCTGTACACAGTGCTCATTATAAATGAGCACACACTCAACAAACCCCCCCCCCCCCCCCCCTCAATAAAAAGAACCCCCCCCCCCCCCCCCCCCCCCCCCCCCTCAGTAAATATAGCCAACAATTTATGTAACAATATTTGGTGCATTGAAATAAAACAGCTTTATTTAACAGTTATGCCCATTAAAATAAAAGTTTGTTCACCTAACATCTCTAGGAAAAATAAGCTAATACATTTAAATTCAAACAAGTTGTTATATTTATAAATGCATTTATTTTTTTCAACAAATTCATATTTGGAATGTGAGTTTTGGCATTGGTAATGACTAATCTATGTATATATACAAATATACTATTGTAAAGCATCCTATAGAAAATATTAATTGAAAAAAGAGGTCTGTGAAGAGTGTACTCATTTATGTGTACTCATTTATCTTTGCTCAACAAGAAATCAACTAATACTGATAATGCAGCCTAAATTTAACCATGTACTACCTCTGTTTAGAGACCAAAAAGAAAATGGACAGACAGGTTGTCAACATTAAGACATTGATACTAAGCTTTACACATATAGCTTATTGAATTCCAAACTGCACAACACCAGAGCATTATTAACCAAAATGAAAATGAAAAGAGAAAAAACTTCTGAATCTTTTCCATTTGACTATTAAATGTGGAAACATCTCAGTTACACACATAACCCTGGTTTCCTAAGTAGGAAACAAGATGCTGCATAGTATGATAATGCTAAGGGAAATGCCTCCAGAATGAAATGTCTAAAGCATACAAAATTACTTAAATTGTTTTGGCAGCTGACCTTACGTGTCGTATCACTGACACGATAAAAGAGCAACTGCATCATCACATCAAAAGATTTTATTTAAAGGAACACTGCAGGGACAGGCCAATAGCATCTTTGATTAAATGTGACATATAGTTTTGTGGCTGCAGCACATTTGCTACCACCAAAAAATACCAGCAACTGACTGGAAGTGTGCCACATATACTGTATGAGCAGTTTATGTAAATCTTACTGGAGGGAAAAAGCTTTTAATCATACATCTTAATTATATATGAGAGTACCTTTGGAATAAGTTTCCAAGTCAAATGAAGTTAAGCTTTATTTTTAATACACTACATGTGTGGACATACAGTGGAACAAAATCTCATGTATCACAGGACCAGGTGGCTACATAAATAAATATAATCATAAATATGAACACAACACTGGACATAAGAGCTATTTCAAACATAAACAAAATTAACATATTAGAGTGGTAATCTAAGTACACTAACTATACGTATATTACAAATACTAAAACTATACAGACCACCTTCCTGATGACAAAAGCTGGAGGAGACTGTGGAAAGGATGGGTGGAATGTTTATGAGAATACTGGTAGCTTTGCTGGAGCACCATGCAAGGAAAGTGGGAGAGGGACACCAATGATCTTCTCAGCTGTGTTCACAGGGGTTCAGACGATCGTGGAAGAGATGGGTTTTTAGTTGTCATTTGAATAGTTGTGAACACTAGCCTTTGTGGGAATAGGAAGATCATTCCATCAGCGAGGAACATTGAATGAAAAGTTTTGGAAACATACTTATAGCCCGTTTCCACTAACTGGTACGGTACAGTACGGTTTGGTTTGGTACGCTTTTGTGGCCGTTTTCACTGTGAAAGGTACCTAAACGCGAACCGTACCATACCACTTTTTGGGTACCCTTTGCAAAGGGTACCTAGCTCAGCAAAAAGGGTACCAAAAGACGGAGCTAGACACGCAGCTGAACACTACTGGTTTACAGAGATATGTCACTCACTTTTGCAACAAGCCAGAATAAAAAAATGTAAAAAAGGAACGGCCATGTTTAAATACACAGCCAAGACATTACACCATAATAATATATACATATAATAATGAGCCATGGTCGACCCAAGTTCAAACAAACCTTGTTGTCGTCTTGATGAACAGCGACAGCCTGTCTAAAGCGTGAGCGGCTTGCGTTCGCATCTATATTTAAAATAACGAACTTCTTGAGCTGATGATAATAACGTGCGCTTGAATATTGAAGTTTTTCTCACATCTGATCCTGTCAGAAATGAATAAACGCGAGACTGACGTGTAAAAAACACAAAGGAGAAGCCGGAAAAAACAAAGAAGCAAATGATGTTTAACTATCATTGCCAAGTTTAACTATTATAATCACCTTTTGGACTATTATGAACTTGGATTGACGCAATCACTCTCTAACAAAGGTTACATGTACTGGTGAAGATTAAAGATACAGATGAGAAGTTTGAGATAAGGGGCTATATGTTGCGTGTTGTTTTTGAACCCACATAAGGACTAAATGTATCCTGTGTGTAGTTTTTCTGTAATTGGTAACATATCGGAGATTGTAAGGGGCTGTATGTGTTTATATATTTTGCATTTATTTATTTATTTTATATAATTGCAAACATTACAGCAGTTATAATCAAATCATGTTCATAGAAAGGTTAGTAATGAACATTTATACACAAGTATTTATGTGTATAAAGCATCTGATTTGTGAGAAGTGCTTCTCATATCATATGTGAATGACCAGTAAAGCTTTACTGTAGACTTTTCTTTTCTCGAGCGACAGAAACTTTCTGTCTTACACCATACTCACCAAAAGAGTACCATTGGTACCCTTTTAGCAGTGGAAACGCAAGCCTGATAAAGGTGACCCGTACCGTACTGTACCAGTGGAAATTAGCTATTAGAGCCTCTGTGATGATACCACAAGGCGATGTTCACTCACCGATATGAGGTTTCTGGAGGTGATGTAGACCTTCAGGAGCAGGTGAAGGTCAAAGGGTGCAGTGCAAGTGGCTGTTCGGTAGGCAATGATTTGAACTTGATACAAGCCTTGACTATTACAGCATTCTGGATCATCTGATGGGAATCCAGCTAGAAGAGCACTGCTGGGCTTTAGTGACAGAGAGTAACGCAGTTTTAGGAAAAAATGTCCTGATTGGTTTGAATCTAGTAGGTTATTGCATGTTAAAAGTTTAGAAATTTGGCTGAAAACAACACTTTTTATTGTTGAGTGATGGTTTATTGAGCAGCAAGGTTACCCCGCCCTGCTTAAAAGTGGTTGGGAATTTGCCTGTGTGAAGTAAAGTGTTAATTATGTGTGTTAGGGCTGGCACTATGGCCGAGGAAATGTCCTGCAAGATGTGTGAGGGAATGGGTCCAGAAGCAGGATAGTGATTTTCCTTCTGAGGAAGGAGATTTGGGTTGTACGTAGAGGGAAACAGACTGTTAAAGGTGAAATGAAGCACTCTGTAAAGTTTACATTATTTTGTATTTTGTATTCCACTTTAATGAAAATCTATTAAACAGACTTGATTAATGTAACCGTTTAGCAAAAAAACAACATGTTTTAATATAGCTTTCAGACCTAGGGCACTGCCATCTTGGAATGTCGCTGTGCCTGACGTCACAGAGTTGGTTCTGTTCCCTCAGCTGAACAGATACAGTGGAAGTAAAGGACTGAACACGGATACTGCAAAACCTAATTTAACCCAATGCAAGAAGTTGTGGGTGTGGAGCACGGTTTTCCCACATGGCAGTTTTTTTACATCCTTCATGCATGTTGAGAGATCGAATTGATCGACTTGAAAAGGTAATATGTCTTGACTCCACAAAGACCACAGCGTGAGAAAGTGGACCAAAGAGCAACAAACAAATAGACAACTTAGGAAATTTAAATGCTTGTATTTAGACAAGCAGTCAGGCAGCATAACACAGAGAGTGGACCAAAGCACATCAAATAATAGGAAATTAAAAGGCAAAATATATATACTATTACTTTACTAAGCAAAAGAAAGCAGGTGAAAAACATACAGTGTGTGATAATGGAAGGATGATCACTCGCACCCGCTTAACGTTAGGCCCACAATTGGTTTTGTTAAAAAAATAGTTTAAAAAAAAAACGGAGACTGCTGCTGCTTACTAAAAGACACATTTTAAACTGTGGGTGCTGTGGGGAGTCAACGGGTCTCTCCAGAATCGAACAAAAACACAGACCACATCATTCTTATAAGATTGATTTATGCCTACATGTCTGATCTTTGCTCTCACTTTCAAAGCAATCCACGGGCACCTAACAAAAGGTTATCCACAGGATGACTTGACAGGCGCGATCACAAATGCTCGCTAATTAACTCTACATCTTAAAACAATAAAAGAGGCTACACTCAAAGACCCCCCCAAACTCTTTTTTTTAGATAAGCTCCGCAAGCCCTTTTGGTTCGTGCCTGTGGCCCGCGTCGCAAGGGAATACACATTCCTCAAGTCAGACAAAGGAAAAAAAGCTCCCAAAGTTTAAATGGACATTTAAGTTAAACTGTGTTTATTGGAGCAATGTATGCTTATTTTACGTTTCTGTAGGTTTTTGTGTTTACATGTTCCATGTGGTTAACATAACTGTTATGGATGGTTAATGAGTTATAACCATGGGTGGTGAATGAAATCTACAGAATGTTTGTGAAATATTTCATGTTTGGTATTGATTGAAAGCTAGGAAATGCATTGGTTTATATGGAGAAACCATACTTTGAAAAATGTCTATGTTATAAAACTTTATTTTAAAAACTTCCAGTGAAAGGCAGGTAACTCAAGCCATTGGGTCAACTCATCATAACTACAGAACCTCCAGGAAGGACATCACCTACAAAACCGCCTCGTCTAACATCCGTATCCCTGGCAACCGACTACAAGCTTCGCTGAAAGTAAGGAAACCCCCCTTACCGGAATTCCAGCACGTCACTGGAGTTGCTACGCTGACCAATCAGCTTTACTGCGATCTCCCTTTTGGACCAGTTGAGGAAACCAAAATTCCATCAGAAAGCAAGTAACACAAACAAGGTTTTTACCCATTGCTGTAACTGGTGTGAATTACATTAAATAGTAAAGAATAGCGAAATTCCCTGCTTTTATGGTTTCTCTCAGGTTGCAATGCTAAGAACTTAGCAAATGCTAGAAGTTGAATCCTTCTTCACACTCGATCATAACTCTCCTCAAACTGCTTGTGTGTATGTGCGTTTGTGTGTTTTATGTAGACTAGTACGTTGTGTTATAGAGTAGCAATAAACTTTGTTTCGTTGTTAAGATCCGTGTTGGTGTGTTGTGTGCTTTATAAGTTAATGCCTCAGCTTCAGATACTGCTACCTTGCTTATCAAATAATTAAATACTGTTTTTATATTGTTATGGCCACGTAATAATATAATACAGGATTGCTTTACACTAACCGTTCTATTTGCTGGACAAATACGTAGCATGAGTGTAAGCTTTTAATAATTCTATGTGAATCATGTTCAGGTCTTTGTATTCGAATCCCCAAAGTTTAAATTTGATTTAAACCAAAGAGCCGATTCCTACAGTGCACAAGCATCACTTTTTGTTCAGTCTATTTCAAAGAGAACTGATCGCACCTTTTGCGTTTCTAGGCATGGTTGCTTCTTGCCAGGAAACGGAAGCCAACATGCTTTTTAAACAGGTGCGCGCATCACACCACCTGTGCACGCGAGTGATCATCCTCTCATTCGGTATTCACCTGCTTTCTTTTGCTCGCATGAACACAGTTTTTGTCAGTCATGCTGCTATATGTGTGTGTGTGTGTGTGTATATATATATATATACTTATATTTATATTAGGCACACATCTGACGCTTGTATTTGCACCAGCTCCACGTCCACTTCATGCATTGGGTTAAATCAGGTTTTACAGTCTCCGTGTTCAGTCCTTTACTTCCACTGTATCTGTTCAGCTAAACAGCAAAACATGTAATGTGGTCAGATGATTCAGTATTTCAGTTTTTTGGAGGAGTAATGGACCTCGTGTGCTCCAGACCAAACAAAAATAAGATCATCCAGACTGTTACCAGCAATAAGTCAAAAAGCCAGGGTCTGTCATGGGGTAGTGTCAGTGCCCTTGGCAAAGGTATCTTGCACTTTTGTGATGGCACCATTATTGGAAAAGTACATACAAATTTTGGAGTAAATGTGCTGCCTTCTATTCCCAGGATGTCCACTTAGCCAATAGAGAATGTTTGGTGACAAAACGCAACACGTCATCGGATACGTCATTAGACGGCGCCGAAAATGGCCGCCTCAGTACGGAGCTCCTCAGTTGTTGCTATGTTTTTGTATGTTTTTCCTGTTTTGTGTTCATCCAACGTGATCAGTTATACCAGGGATGAGCTGCTGAACATTCTGCAGTGCACACCAATTGATCACCAGCCGGTTTTTGACTTCTCTGGCGTTTTGCGGAGCGTTGTCCTCGGCGGCGCAGCGGCTCTATGGAAACGCTACAAGATGTACTGCTCTTTTACTGCTGGCTGATCTAATCACAGAGACAGAACAAAAACACCCAGACTCTGTTTTTATCATTCTTGGAGACTTTAACCAGGCTCACACATGAGCTGCCTAAATTCAAACAGCACGTTACATGCCCTACCAGAGACAATAACATTTTGGACCATTGCTACACACCAATAAAAGATTCATATCGCTCTGTCGCCAGAGCAGCTCTAGGACTCTCTGATCACTGCTTGGTTCATCTTATACCAACTTAAAGGCAAAAACTTAAAACTACTAAGCCAGTTTTAAGGACTGTTAAGAGATGGACCAACGACACAGAGCAGGTCTTACAAGCCTGTTTTGAATGCACTGACTGGAGTGTTTTTGAAGCTGCAGCCACCGACCTGGATGAGTTCACAGAGACTGTAACATCATACATCAGTTTCTGTGAGGAGTTATGCATCCTTACCAGGACCTACTTATCATTTAACAATGATAAACCATGGTTCACACCAAAACTTAAACAGCTTCACCAGGTCAAAGAGGATGCCTACAGGAGTGGGGACAGGATTCTGTATAATAAAACAAGGAACACATTGACAAGGGAGATGTGGAGCTGGATGTGGATGTGGACAACCTGGAGCTGAACATGCTCAAAACATGGAGATGATAGTGGACTTTAGGAGAAACCCTCCTGCACTCCCCCACTCACCATCATGAACAGCACTGTGGCTGCAGTGGAGTCATTCAGGTTCCTGGGCACCACCATCTCTCAGAATCTGAAGTGGGACACTCACATAGGCTCTATTGTGAAGAAAGCCCAGCAGAGACTGTACTTCCTCCGTCAGCTGAGGAAGTTCAACCTGCCACAGGAGCTGCTCGTGCAGTTCTACTCAGCTGTCATCCAGTCCATCCTCTGCACTTCAATCACCGTCTGGTTCGGCTCAGCAGCCAAATCTGACCTCCGTAGACTACAGCGAATAGTCTGGACTGCTGAACGAATAACTGGCACCACTCTTCCTACACTTCAAGAACTGTACTCTTCCACAGTGAGTAAAAGGGCTCGCAAAATCCCCTTGGACGCCTCGCACCCAGCACACTTAATGTTTGAACGGTTACCGTCTGGCTGGCGCTACAGAGCACCGAGCATGAAAACAGCCAGACACAGGAAAAGTTTCTTTCCTCAGGCCATCTACCTCATGAACAGTTAATATTTTTCCTATTGTGCAATAAACGTGCAATACCTTCTCATACGCACTTGTACACAGCACCTTATAACAATATACAATGCAATACTTCTTATGCATCTGTACACAGCACCTTATAACAATATACAATGCAATACTTCTCCTTACACATTTGCACACAGCAGCTTATAACAAAATACAATTCAATAGTTCTTACGCATTTGTACACAGCACCTTATAACCTGTACATTTATAACAAATCTGTACATACATTTCAACATCCAGATCGTTGGACTGACTGCATCTCTGTTTAATGTCTATCGTCTTCTTTTTGTATATTTATTCTGTGTTGTCACTTGTCACTTTATGTACACTGGAAGCTTCTGTAGCCAAAGCAAATTTCTTGTGTGTGTGAAGCACACTTGGTAATAAAACTGATTCTTATTCAAAGACCCTGTACTATTGCCCACCATTAAGACTTGTTTGCAGGAAAAGGAACAAAATTACAGTTGAAACCCTTCATCGCTTGGTGTCTTCTGTCCCATCTTTTAAGTGTTGTGAAAAGAAATGACAACATTACAAAGTGGTTTACTGTTCCGACTTTTTTTTAATATGTTGCAAGAACCAAAATTGAAATATGTGTTTTTAAAAAATATTTAAAAATCATGAGGAACCCTTAAATAGTGTGCTGTTGTATTGTCTGAGGGTGGTATGGTGGTTCAGTGGTTAGAACTGTTACCTCACAGCAAGAAGGTTGCGGTTTCAAGTCACGGCTGGGTCAGTTGGCAGTACTTTCTGGAGTTTGTATGTTCTCCCTGTGATAGCGTGGGTTTGCTCTGAGTGCTCCACTTTCCCTCAGAGTCCAAGGACATGCGCTATAGGTGAATTGAACTAAATTGGCTAGAGTGTGTGTGAATGCGAGAGTGTGTGGGTGTTTCCCAGTACTGGGTAGTAGCTAGAAAGGCATTCGCTGTGCAAAACATATGCCTGAATAGTTGGCTGTACATTCCTCTGTGGAAACCCCTGATAAATAAGGGACTAAGCCAGGGGTGTCCAAAGTTTTTTGGCCGAGGGCCAGATGCAAAAAACAACACGTTGTCCCGGGCCAAATTTCACAATTTCACAGAAAGGTGTGTGTATATATATATATATATATATATATATATATATATATATATATATATATATATGTGTGTGTGTGTGTGTGTGTGTGTGTGTGTGTGTGTGTGTGTGTGT
>CAIGQQ010039723.1:4726160-4742879 GCA_903798035.1 Danio albolineatus
GTGCATTAAAATCCTTTAACGCACGGCAAACCGTTGATTATCCCTTACATATATATATATATATATATTTATATATATATAGTTGGCCTTTCTGTGTGGAGTCTGCACGTTTCTCCTGTTTGTGTGGCTTTCCTCTGGATGCTCTGGTTTCCCCCAAGGACATGCCATTTAAGTTAATTTAATAAACAAAATTGGCCAAAGTGTGTTTCAATATATAAGTTTATTAAACCATGTCCATTACACTTGAATTATAAAATCCTACAAACATCATAATTACAACAACTTATCTATTTAAGGTGACTACACTTAGCCCACATCCATTACATTTATATTGTCAAATCCTCTCAACTTTAAGTTAATACAGCTTCACTATTTAAGTGAAATAAACTTAAGTTTTTAAGGCAACATGTGTCAGGGTTCTGCCACTCCTGTCTTGTTAATTCTTGTTTTGGTGGCAGAGTCTGGACACTAGCTCTGTCTAGTCCTGTGCGTTGTCATTGTGTCTATGTATGAGTGCCAATTGTGGGCGCGCTTGGACCGTGCGCGCTCACGTTTGATACGGACGCGTGGGGTCTGGGCGTGTTCGCGATTGCGCGCTCTCGTCCTGGTGTTTGTTGGTTCTGTCGGCATCGCGCCGTTTCATTCTCAGCGCCTCCGTCCAGTTGGTTCCGGTTTGGGATGGCGCTGAGATGAAGGATGCGCGCTGCATATGTGTGAGCGCAAGGTAAGATGCTTTCATTTTATCGTGTGCTTGTGTCTTGTGTTCAGTCCTCTGTTGTTGTGTTTAGCACGTGGTGTGTATTTACACACGCCACGTGCTTATGTCGTCATGTGAGCACGCAGTTAATGAGTTCTCTCATTGGCTGCGTGTTCTAGTCTTTATATGAGCACATGGTTTGTGTTGTCATGTGCTCTCCCGTCTATTGTCTAGCCCCACCCTCCTTGTTAACCCATTATTAGTCTATTATGTTCACCTGTTTGTTTGTTAATTATTTCTGCTTTAAATTCTCCTCATGTCTGCTGTCCTGTGCCAGTTCGTTGTCGATCATCCTCCAGTCTAGTCGTGTCTAGCCCTGTCCAGCCCTGCTCTTTCCCTGCCAGCCCAATCAAGTTTGTTTTTGCCTTTTTATTAATGTTTTCCCCCTCTGGGTTGTTTATTTTGCTCTTTTGTTTTATTTTTTAGAAATAAAAACCTTTATTTATGCTGCACTTGAGTCCTCGCTCTCCTTTCCCTAACCAAACCGTGACAACATGAACACTTACTTTAAGTTGAAACAATGTTTTTTTTTCCTTTCTTTTTTTTTACAGTGTGTCAATACTCTAATAATTGACTGTTCATCAAACATCAACTGCTAGTTTAATTTACTCTTACAATTCCCTGTTGTGATCACTTAGTTGAAGGTCATGCAGTGGTAACAACTAGGTGGATGCAAAAGATATCTGCGGAGAACAGATCCAGTAATACTGATGAAATTCACTGTTAATCACCCTACAAACAGACCTGCAATGGTCCTTTTGCTTATTAGCAAAACAGTGCCCCTTACAGCTGGCCCTACATGGGCAGGCCTCACTTTGCCCCAGGAAAGACTCACTAGGCCCACACAGGGCCAGCACTATAAACTCAATTTCAATACTTTCATCTCAGTTATACAGTACATCTGGATTTATTTATTTTCCTAAAATAAAATGTTATTCCAACACCTCTGGCTAAATTAATTGTGATGCCCATTTAATCTGCATGTAAAACTAAGCCTCAATGGCAGAATACAACATTTTGTGTATATTTACACAGCTCAAAAAGAGTCTTAATACACAAGCTTGCAAGCTCATTATGTAATGGTAAGTCCAGATAAAGGCAATGCCACAATCCAAGAAAGTTTGAAAGCTGTCACTTGTGTTGGCCATGCTGCTCTTTACATCCTGCTTCCTGTCTGGTGACTGGTCTTAATTCTTACTGTTCTTAACTGAACTGTCTTCTACACAACTAATCTAACACACTGAAAGGGACTACAGATTATCCACACAAATATAAACAGTCAAGCCTGAAATTATTCATACCTCAGGGGTATGAATAATATTGGGCTTGATGGAATAACAAATTGTACAAATTAACATAAAGATTAAAAACAAAAAATAATTATTTTAGTCTCTCTGGAAAATATATTTTGGTGTTATAAAGTATTCAATGACAAACCTCATTTTTCCCTGAGGTTTCTCAACATGTAGGCAGAGAGTAGTAGCAATCCTTTGGTTAAATGGGAAACAACAGCAGGGTGTCTACACAAAGCCTGCATGGGTCCAAAAAAAATGCTCCAGGCCACAAATGGCTGGTCCACACTAGACCATCATGGGATTCATTTGGGCTGTTCACTAGTGTGGGTAGCTCACACAGAGCCTGCAGTGCGCTAACAGCTGTGGACCCCTACTGGGCAAGCCAACACATGGGACTCTTAAGATTTTGTGTGGGCTGCCCATTGCCCACTGTGTGTGCAAAAGTCAGCATGCGTAAATTAATTGTGGCTTTATTAAAAACTTTACTGACATTTAAAAGTTTTAGTTATTGTCACTCCCTGATTACACATGGAATTCCAATCAATGCTGTTAATAACAGGCCTATTTTAGATTAACAATAAGAAGTTTATGTTCACAATTGTATAAATCCTACTTATCCCTGATGGGCTTTCTTAAAATACAGAACTGCAATACCTTAATAAAAATTGCATGAACACTTTATTTTAAGGCAGGTGTCTCAAACTCAAAAGTTGGCAGAGGGACATTGAATCAACTGACAACTCATAGGAAGGCCAAATTAACATTCAAACACAAGATGAAAGTGCAACACTTCTAGAAATTTACTTTAACTGCAATGAAGTCTTTTGCCCTCCAAATGTGGCTACCTGCAGCCTAAACAAAATCAACTAGGCTATATGTTAAAATGATTGTTACATAGCAGTTTTAAAGGGAAAACCTATATTTAACCTTTCTGTATATACAACCTCAAATCAGAAAAAGTTGCGACAGTATGGAAATGCACATACTGTAAAAAAAAAAGAAAGTAGTGATTTCCAAATTTACTTTCACTTGTATTATACTGCAGACAATATGAACACAAAATATTTTGTAAATATACACAAAGTATATTTTGTAATATACATCCTTTCCTGTCATTCAGACCTGCAACACATTCCAAAAAAAGTTGAGACAGGAGCAATTTAGGGCTAGTAATCGTAAATGGATTAAATAATAATGTGATTTGAAACAGGTGATGCCAACAGGTGATTGTAAATATGATTTGGTACAAAAGCAGCATCCAAGAAAGGTCTAGCTCTTTAGGAGCAAAGATGGGCCAAGGATAGCCAGTTTGCCAACAAATACGAGAGAAAATTCTTCTAGGACAGGAAAATAGATTATTGAAGGAAGACTGGAAGTCATTTGGATATTTTTACCTTCAACAGTGCATAACATAATTAAAATAGTCAAGAATCTAGAGGAATGTCAGTGCGTAAAGGACAAGGACGCAAGCCTAAGCTGAACAACTGTGATCTCCGATCCATCAGACAGCACTGCATCAAGAATTATTGTTCATTTATAAGTGATATAACCACATGGGCTCCGGACTACTTTGGCAAACCTTTGTCAAGTACCACATTATGTACTTACATCCACAAATACCAGTTAAAACTGTTATGTGCCAAAAGGAAGCCCTCTCTTAACAGTGTCCAGAAGCACTGTCGACTTGTGTCGCACTGTGTGCTCCGGACCAAAGAAGAAAAAAAAAAAATCCAGATTGTTGTCAGCAACAACTCTAAAAGCCAGGGTCTGTTAAGCTATGGGGTTGTGTCAGTGCCAGGTAACTTGAATTTCTGTAATGGCACCATTAATGCTAGAAATCTTTTCCAGGGACCCAAGAACCAAATTTGAATTGTGTTGCAAGAACCAAAATTGGAATATGTGCTTATTTTGAAAAAAAAAAAATCTAAACAAAAACAAACAATAAAAATAACAACAAATACGTTAAATAATGTTTGTTGTACTGTCTGCAATGAAATACAAATCAAAGTAAATTTCTAAATCACTACTTTCTTTTTTTTTATTTAAGTTTTCCATACTGTCCCAGCTTTTTCAGATTTGGTGTTGTGTATACAGTACATATATGATTTAGTACTGGGACTTTCATGGCTAAATTTGACCAGGCTGGTGGCCAAACTTAATTGATTGCACATTCCACCAGTAAGAGGTGAGTATGAATACTTAATTAGCAGAGTAATAGCACAGTATTGCTTAAAACAGTGGTTCTCAAACTGTGGTACGCGGGACTTCTTCCAGTGGTACGCGGAAGAATCGCTAAATAATAAAAGAATAAACTGAACACACTTTTTAAACCCTTTGACGCGTCCGATAACACCGTGACCAGAGAGCATTGGCTGTTCCCTGAAGCGTATGAGTACACCGGAGTGCTTAGGGTTGTGCGGAGGAGATACACATGCGCTAGTGAAGCCCTTCAGCAGACCAGTCCTGTTGTGTTGGGATTTCAGTTACTAACTCGGGAATACTGCACGTATGAATTGGTCAAGCACTGTATATGTGTATGTAAGGGATAATCAACGGCTTGCCGTGCGTTAATGCACGACGCGCAGGCAGACAGAGAGATAGAGAGCATGTGACAGTGCTGTTTATACATGCTAATATTATTATACGATTTCATCAGTCCGATCATGGGTGGACAAATAAGACATTCTCAGTCAGATGATTATTTTTCTAATTTTGCGGATCTCCTGTCTGCCAGTAACAGTCCTCATTGGTTTCACATGCGAGTTGCTATAGTAACTATAACCGTTTGGGAGAAGCGCATTCATTTTGAACTGTGATCAAAACTGACTGGAACTACCTGTACGTTGCACACCCTCCAGCCAATCAGAATCAAGAATATCAACAGACTATGGAATTTATGCATTTAATCACTGGCTTTTCTGACACACACAGGCCTACTGTGAATGACGAGCAGTAAGCAGATCTAATTTCTAATTTAAATATGTTATTCCGAATCGTATCAAAATACAAGTTAACGTTTAGATATCAAAGTAATGTTATATGTACATGCAATATATATCTCAAAAGGTATAAAAAATGTATGTATATACGTATATGACATATAACCTATATTCATCAGGTCCAAGCAACATTTGCAGGTTTTGATGAATAGGCTACTATACATTATTACTTTACAAGTACAGCAGTTTTCTTTTTATTATTTAACAGTGCCATTTTTAAATCACTTTTAAAAGCATATTTTAATTTAAATGGTAAAGTTATTTTTTTACTCTGCAAGCACAGTTAATGTTCAAACTATTTACAATGTTTAAAGTGGCTGACACTAATACATATTCTTAATAAAAGGAATTGATTTGTCTTTTTTTTAACTGTGCAGTGCTGTCGCTGCTTAATTAGGCGTACTACGCTACTGTATTTCAATACCGGTCATTATGGTAGTACTTGGAGAGGCAATTTTTTTCTGAGGTGGTACTTGGTGAAAAAAGTTTGAGAACCACTGGCTTAAAATATTCAATGCAAACATCAAAATGGGTAACATATCAGAGTTCAAAAGTAGGGATGTAACTATTCACCTGATTCACGATTTGATATGATTCACGATTTAGTCACCATTTTTTTTACAAAATTATTTGAGACAAATTTAAGTTAAACAAAATTTTACTTTCATTTTTTTCTCAAATGATGAAATTGTTTTTTGCTAAATAAAATCTTTACTGCAATAACTAAATAGCTAAATTGGAATTTTAAAACAAAATCCAAGTACACCCTTTTCACATTTTCGGGTTTCTCAGTAGCAGAAGTCATCATAGTTGGGAAAACTATGAGAGTTCAGTGAATGGGAGAATACAACAAATAAATTTTTTTACAATCTTATTTTCTCAAATAATAAAAGAAAAACTCCACGATGATGTTATAAAGACTTTGATAAAAAGTAAAAAAAAATGTGTGAGACTGATGACGGCAGCCAGAGGGCAGAATAATGTCTAATTTACTGTCCTGTCCCATAGATGCTGCATTAGCGGTATTTTTTTTTTTTTTTTTTTGTAATTTGAAGCAAAAGTGACATAATACATACATAAATACATATAAATGTTAATCAATTTTTTTAAACAATCTGAATATTCAAAGCATTTTCAGAATTTAAGATTAAGATGACCGTTAAACGCGCCATAACAGGATTGTGAAAAGGGTCCATAAAAAATAATAATACAAACTAAAGAAGACTCTTTAATACAAACAAATTAGAACTGTGACTTTGCTGGAATTTTACATTTTTTAAAAGAAATCAAGATATCTGTTTTCTGCACTCTCGGAAAAAAAGGTAAATGGTGGTACAAATAATGTTCCTTAAGGAAAAGTTTTGTACCTTTGTAAAAGTTGTACCTTACATAGTACAGAAAAGACCTCTTATGATACTGTTCTGTACCTTTTATGGTACAACTGAAATGACAGTACACTACTGTTCTTTTGAAAACGGTACATAAGTGCTGGACAACTTATTTATTACGATGAAAATAAATGTTACTGGAAAGGCAAAGTGATTTTATGAATAATTTCCATATTAAAACATGAATCATCATTTAACAGCATTTAACAGCAAACTCTGTCATCGTTGGGAGACATTGCTCTTGTTAACCTGGAATTTCTAATGGTTAAATGCAGACCGTTTTATCTGCCGCGGGAGTTCACCTCCACCATTATAACTGCCGCTTATATTTCTCCCGATACTAATGCTACGTCTGCAATGAACGAACTTCATGCGGCCATCAGCAAACAACAGACTGCTCACCCGGAGGCTGCCTTTATTGTTGCGGGGGATTTTTATTACTCAAACTTAAAGACAGTGCTCCCCAAATTCCATAAAAACATTTTGTGTCACACCAGGGGAAACAAAACTTTGGACAAGGTGTACACAAACATGGCTGACGCCTACACAGTGACCCCCCTCCCCCACTTGGGTCAATCAGATCACCTTTCTTTGTTCCTCATCCCCAAGTACTCACCCCTCATCAACCGTGTGAAGCCATCAATGAGGACCATCAAAGTGTGGCCAGCGGGGGTAGACTCAACACTCCAGGACAGGTTTCAACACACAGACTGCAGTATGTTTGCATCCCAGGCCACCCGCGGCTCTCACACAGACATTGACAGTTACACTTCCTCTGTTCTGGAACACATCAACTCCACCATACACAGTGTTACTACCCAGAAACAGATCACCACATACCCAAATCAAAAGCCATGGATGAACAAGGAGGTGCACCTCCTGCTGAAGGCGCGCAACACTGCCTTCAGATCAGGTGATGCACAGGCCTATAGCACTTCCAGGGCTAATCTGAAGAGGGGCATCAAAAAGGCCAAGCACTGCTACAAGCTAAACCTAGAGGAGCACTTTTCCAACTCTGATCCTCGGCGCATGTGGCAGGGCATCCAGGCCATCAGCAACTATAAACCCAGCCACTCCACACCCACAGCCACAGATGTCTCCTTCCTAAATGAGCTAAATGACTTTTATGCCCGCTTTGATAGAGACAATGAAGAACCCAACACCAAGATCACTTCCTCAATCGACCACTCACCCATCACACTCAACTCCTCAGAAGTCTGCACTGCACTTAGTCGGATCAATGTGTGTAAGGCTGCTGGACCAGACGGTATTCCAGGGCGTGTCCTCAAAGCATGTGCAGAACAGCTTGCTGGGGTATTCACAGACATTTTCAACCTGTCCCTTAACCTAGCAGCTGTACCTACATCGTGCCAGTGCCGAAACACTCTAGCCCAACATGCCTGAATGACTACCGCCCTGTAGCACTCACACCCATCATCATGAAGTGCTTCGAGCGGTTGGTCCTGGCGCATCTGAAAGACTCTCTCCTATCCACACTGGACCCACATCAGTTTGCCTACCGCGGCAACAGGAGCACAGAAGATGCCGTTTCCATAGCACTGTACTCTGTACTCACACACCTGGACAATAAAAACACTTATGCACGAATGCTGTTTGTTTACTTCAGCTCAGAATTCAACGCTGTCATACCCTCTAAGCTGCTGATCAAACTTAGAGAGCTGGATATCAACACGTCTCTCTGCAACTGGGTTATGGACTTTCTGACTAACAGACCTCAGAATGTTAGATCAGGCCACATCTGCTTCACCACTGTCACACTCAACACTGGCGTACCACAGGGCTGCGTGCTGAGCCCCTTTCTCTACTCCCTTTTTACCATCGACTGTAGGCCCATGAACAGATCCAACACCATCATCAAATTTGCAGATGACACCACAGTGATTGGTCTAATCAGCAACAATGAAGAGACTGCCTACAGGGAGGAGATACAGCATCTGGCCTCTTGGTGCAGCAACAATAATCTGCTCCTTAACACCACCAAGACCAAGGAGCTCGTTGTGGACTTCAGGAAGGGACGAACAGGCTCACATGATCCCATCCACATCAATGGGATGGCCGTCGAGTCTGTCTCATCCTTCAAGTTCCTGGGGACCCACATCTCAAGGGACCTCTCCTGGACCACCAACACCTCCAGTCTAGTCAAGAAGGCTCACCAGCGCCTATTTTTCTTAAAGCAACTTAAGAAGAACCAGCTGTCATCAGCCGTCCTGGTGAACTTCTACCGCTGCACAATAGAGAGCATCCTGACCAACTGTGTTACAGTCTGGTATGGAAGCTGCTCTGTTGCTGAGCGGAAGGCCCTGCAGCAGGTGGTGAAAACTGCCCAACGCATCACAGGGACTCCACTTCCTGCTATAGAAGACATTCAGAAAAAACACAGTCTTCGCAGAGCACGTAGTATTCTCAAGGACCCCTCTCGCCCTGCTCACAGACTGTTTTCTCTCCTGCCTTCCGGCAGGCGCTTCAAACAATGTTTATAAATGTATTTGATGTTTTATATTTACTCAAAATAAGTTGACGGATTTTGGATATAGCAAAATGCCTTAAAATAGTTCTTAAAGGAACACATTTGACACTGTTATGGTAAAAAGTGTCTTGTCACTGTAGTGGTACCTTCATGGATCAGATTTGTACATTTGATGAAGGTACAATATTTTATCTGCAGAATTTAAAAAACAAAATTACATTTCGGTTTCCCATGGTCCAAATCATGTCCTTAAAGGTACAAACTGCAATGGTACAAATTTGTTTCTTTGTCTTAAGGTACAATTTGGTTCCATAAAAAGGTACTGCCCCAGTTACAAGGGTTTGTACCTTATTTGGTACAACATTATATCATTTTTTTCTCAGAGTGTAAATGTCCAAAGATCTCAGCTTATACCACAATGTCCCCTGCTGATGGCAAAACTCTTTCACTGAGGACTGAGATGGCTGGTGTGGAGAGGAAAGCCTTTCCTAAACCAAAGAGCAGTGTGTACCGAGAAGGTCAATAGGCAACTCTGCTCCAGGGGACTGAACACTGGCATAAAATACTAATTATAATATACAAGCAAATTATTGAAATATGCATAAACTAAACTGAAAAAGAAAGGGTAAAAATGGTCTTTTTGATTTGACTTATTAATAGCTTTTTTCGTATAGATGTCTGTGACCATAGTTTCTCACTGTGCTGCATCATATTTGTTGTTCTGTTAGTGTAAGTAAACATCTTTTTGCAGTATTTGCACAATTTGTGTTTTTCTGACACACTCCACTGCTGTCATTTTAGTTTGCTGCACCACCTCTTGCTCGCCGCTGATGTGCAGGTGAAGTGAGTTTGCGCCTGTAAACAGCACCCCCTCAGCACCCCCTCAGTTGGTCTTGTTAATTCTTGTTTTGGTGGTAGAGTCCAGACCCTGGTCCTGTCTTGTCTAGTATGTTGTGCTTAAGTTTTCTCGGGTCAAGCACTCATATTTCCTGTCACTGGTCGTTTTTGTCTTTGTATGAGCGCCGTCATGGCCAAGCTCGGCCATGCATGCTCGGGTTGCACGTTCTATTCCTAATGTGTTTGTTGTTTTGTACAAAACATGTGCAATGTACTCTTAAAACGTACAGTATTTAGTATTGTTGTGCTTCTCCTGTAACCTATGATTTAGAACATGAAGATAGCTTGTATATTTTGCATCATTTAAAACTGTGAGTTAAAAGTTTACCCGGCCACATTAGGAGACAAAGGAGACAAATGACATCTCCTGCTCAAACTTTCCCCTCAAAACCATTGGTCAGTTGGGATAGAGTAGATGTGACCAGACTAATAGCCTATATTTTCCCTGCCCCCTGTGGTCTGTGCAGAAGGTTCTTCCCAGTAAACCATTTATTTCTATACTTACGAATCCCTGAGTCCGTTTTCTTTTACGACAACTGGAAGTCAATATAATTTTGCACCTCGTTGGATCCTCTGAATCTCCTTTTGTCCATGCACGTCAGGACCCTCATTTCATGAAAAAGGTGTTTTATTGATTCTTGATTGTATTTGTTAGTTGTGTGACTATTGCCATTTTTACCTAAATTCAATATTTCCTCACATTTGGATTGTATTTGCTTTGCCTCACAACAGACACTTTAATGGTAAAAGGTATTTTTGCTAACAGCTTAATTAGCATTACTTCTAAACTATTACCTTAATTAAAGAATCTACTCAGTCTAGTTTACATTTAATTGTAAGCTAAATCTAAATATTAATAATTAAATAATAACTTATTACCAATAGGGGAAAATATAGAACACATGGGGAAATGGACGTGTAGAAAGGCAGTGAAAGCCCAGACAGTTTTGTTTTGTTTCAACAGCTCCTTTAAAAATATTATTTGCAGGAAAAAATCATGACGTGTTCAATACTTATTTCGCTAGCGATATATATTGTTGATATTTTTGCAGATTTATTAAAAAAGAAAAACTAAAATATCACATGGTATAAATATCTACATTAGATGTTGCCTACCCTGTTGTTGTCTATTGGAAGGAATGTGTTAATAGAGCTGCCATTTCAGTACAGGGTAGCGCTCCTTTGAAATTAGTGTAAGACCAAGGTGCAGTAGAGGACTGTAGTGATCCAGAGCCAGAGATATTCACATATATGCATATATCTATAATCGGGAGTTTTCCCGGTGGTCAGTATGCAAATGTTTTTTTAAATTCCAAAAATTATAATTTTACATCACTTTTCTACATCGATGGATGAGTGATCGCACGGGAATTGCTGACAAAGAGCGAGTGTTTGCGTGCATGAACATGTATTATCTCCCTCCCTGTTTAATTTGATCTAATCTGTGTCCTGAAACACACCCCCTCTCCTGCTTTCGCATCTCATTATATTGGAGGGAGCGATTTGTTTGTGAATGAATCTCCGTCATGAATAACTTGTTCACTTAGCCGACAATAACACAAGTTTCTATTTAATTTACATTGTTTGCTGATTTCATTTTAAAAAAACGAGCATAAGCCTAGTATTTAGTGTGAGTTGGTGCTACTTTGCCTTATGGTCAGTCCAGTAAGAGACTGTATTTTTATCAATAACGTTACTTGTTTAGCACAAAAGTTTGTAACATACAAAAACGTAAAAAAAAAAAACCTAAATCTTAGCTATGAAATGCGATGTCATTATGCTTTGTTTTCTTTGTTTGCTTGTTACTACACCCATACACAGCGCTAAAGTCCAGCATCTTCACATTGCATTTAGTCTTCACTAGTGCAGTTGAATGACACTTGTCTTGGGAGCACTGTACAAATGTGGTGGTGCTATTGATGCATGCTCAGGGTCCGTATGTGATATCAAGTGTATATATATCTATGATCACATATTCAGAGCCTTTGCTGTAACACTCATATATTTAACTCAGGTGCTGTCCATTTCATCTGATCATTTTTGAGTCCAGCTGTGTTTTATAATACTGATTGGACTTGATTAGGAAGGCAACACACCTGTCTATATAAGACCGTACAGCTCACAATGTATGTCAGAGCAAATGAGAATCATGCCTGAAGAGCTTAGAGGCAGAATTGTGGTAAGGCATAGATCTGACCAAGGATACAAAAAAATTCTGCTGCACTTAAGGTTCCTAAGAGCACAGTGGCCTCCATAATCTTTAAATGGAAGATGTTTAGGATGGCCAGAACCCTTCCTAGAGCTGGCCATCTGGCCAAACTGAGCTATCAGGGGAGAAGAGCCTTGGTGATAGAGGTAAAGATCACTGAAGATCACTGAGGCTGAGCTCCAGAGATGCAGTAGGGAGACGGAAGAAAGTTGTAGAAAGTCAACTGCAGCCTTCCATCAGTTTGGGCTTTATGGCAGAGCGGCCAGACGGAAGCCTCTCCTTGATGAGAAATAAGATTCTCTGGTCTGATAAGACCAAGATAGAACTTTTTTGCCTTAATTCTATTCAATTCAATTAATCTTTATTTCTATAGCGCTTTTACAATGAAGATTGTGTCAAAGCAGCGTCACATGGATTATAGTAGATTAAAACAGTGTCAGTCCAGTTTTCAGTTTTGAAGTTCAGTTTAGTTTAGTTCAGTATGGTGGAATATTCACTGCTGTGAGTTCAAACACTGAAGAGTAATCCATCGATGCGCAGCCTTACAAGTCCCGAAGCTAAGTGGTATGTGTAGAAAAAAAAAAACAGGCACAGCTCATCACCAGTCTAATACAGTCCCAACAGTAAAGCATGGTGATGGCAGCATCAGGTTGGGGCGGTGTTTTTCAGCTGGTGTGTATGTGTGTGTATCCTAACTTTATTCCCCTAATGTTGGACTGTAACTGAATACCTCACCTTTGTTTCCTGTCTGTCCCTCTTAAACTCTCATTCTAAATTTAGATCCATACTCACAGAGGCTGGCAAATTCTGAATACTGAAAATATGAAGCCTTAGCCAAAACTGACTTTTGCACCATTTGGTATGTTACATTGTGTCATGACAATAAAAAACATGGAACATGTACATTAGTTTCTCACTTCAGACTTTACATCATGCATGCAAAATATCCAATGTATATTTAATTGTAATAAAGCTTTAATATAGTGTAAAGAAACCAATTTTCCTTGTAGAGCCACTAATGTATGTGCTATCAGACAGTAATCTAGTAGACATGGGCTGTTCATAGCTGGACATTACTTTCCTGCCTGCCTGAATCACTGGAATCTTCCACAATTTAAATTATTATGGCTTTTACTCTTTTTTTTTTCTTTCTTCAAATATGTTAAGCTACATTAGCACAATCTTCATTGTAAAAGAACTCTATAGAAATAAAGATGAAAGTTATTTTAAATAGTTTTCAGTGCAATTTTAAATCTGCTTATTTAGCACTTATAATACAAAAAAAATATTAAATAGTAGTAATAGTAATAGTAGTAGCAGCAGTAGTAGTAATAATAATACATAAAGTTGTATACACTATGAACAGCAGCTACGCTAATTATTCTCTTTATTCTCTATTTCCATCTGGGGATACCCATGCCGAGGCCCCCAGAGACTATGCAGTGCCACGGATGCAATCCAGACCCGCGACGAGACCATTCCAAGGCTCCATAATCCTGGACCTCGCTGTATCCTGAGCAGCTGCTTGACGGAGTAGCAAGCAAGAGACGAATTCCTGTGACCCTCCAAGGACAGACGAGCCTCGAGTTCTCCAGCCTCCGGCGACTAGACTGCAGCTAGAGCTGCGCACCGATGGAATACTCTTGTGTGTTTGGACTCTAAGTAGTGAATATTAAACAACTCTGAACTGAACTGAACTCCAACACTAATAACTGTACTGACACTTTCAATGTACTATAACCTTCTATGTGAAGCTGCTTTGACACAATCTACATTGTAAAAGTGCTATACAAATAAAGATGAATTGAATTGAATTAAATTGAATAAAAGCACATTTAAGTAATAATGTATAAAATAATAATGAATATACTGTATGTATTTAATAATAATGTATATAAAAAATAATGTATAAAAAAAATAATAATGCTGTTAATTCTGTCAGTCCAAAGGAAGGAAATATATATATATATATATATATATATATATATATATATATATATATATATAAATGTAACAGGGTTATATTGTATCTCTCCACTTGAACACATTGAAGTACTATTGGGAAGGAAGGTTTTTTTTTGTTTATTTGTTTATTTGTTTAATGTTTTACATGTAGAGCGCCCCCTCTGTTATAAAAGAGAGAAATTCATTCTGTGTATGAAGAAGAAGCCAGTGCACGAGGGCTGGTTGACTTTATCTGTGCTCATTTTTGTTTTGACTGTTGTTCCACAGACAATAAAGCACAAAAAAAAAGATATATCAAAGTTGAAATTTATTTACACAACGCAGAAGGGACGCAAAAGAATAGTTACATTGGTGCCGTGACCGGTCTCCTAGGCGAATTTTAGAGCCCCGGCGGGACGCGGACATTCGAGTGACGGTGCTCGATGGATTTCAGAGGCCCAGCGAGATGCGGACATTCGAGTGGCGGTGCTCGGCAGATATTGGAGGCCCAGCTGGACGCGGACACTCGAGTCGTGAAGCTGTGCGGACTTCAAATTGCCGACGCTAAGCTTAAAAGAGAAAGGTGGTTGTTTACATTTTTGCACGCATTTGATAGGCTAATATTACAAACACTGGACTGGGTTACAATTAAATGATTGTAAAATTATTTACTGTAGGGTGACGGGTGATTTTGACAAGTTTTTTTTCTTTCTTTCATTATTTCATGGTTTATTTTCATTGCTTTTGAAATTTACTTTTATGTAGGAATGGAGAAAAATAATACAACAGGTCTGGGTCGAGGGAGAGGGGTGTGTCAAACAAATTCAACGTTTTCTATGGGTAGGGGTTTTCCTACATACCCTCTAACTTCCACACCGTGGGTACATCCAAGGGCAGGTGAAGCGAATTCACTTGATGGAACAGATGAGAATGAATGGAGATCTCCAGTTGGTGAGAGAAGAATTCCTGTTGGTTTGTTAACCACTGTGGTGAAAGAAATAGGTAAATCCATCAGTGAAAATATTGTGTCTTGTCTGGAATTAAGGGCAACAGGTTGTGGGGACAGAATGAGAGTGGGATACACTGGCACTGGAGCGTCGATTGATGCTCAAAATTTGAAACTGGTGTTGCAATCAGATGTCAAAGAGCCTGATTACTATCGTGGGGATAGCTCAGATAAATGCACAATACAGGAATGGGTGGAATTAATGTCAGTATATTTGCGTAAACGTGAGTATATTCAATTCAATTCAATTCATCTTTATTTGTATAGCGCTTTTACAATGTAGATTGTGTCAAAGCAGCTTCACATGCATTATAAAAAAAAAATTGAAACAGTGTCAGTCCAGTTTTCAGTGTTGAAGTTCAGTTTAGTTCATTTCAGCGTGGTTTAATAGTCACTGCTGAGAGTCCAAACACTGAATAGTAATCCATCGATGCGCAGCCCTACAGGTCCCGAACCATGCAAGCCAGAGGCGACAGCGGCGAGGAAAAAACTTCACCAATTGGCGAAAGTGAAGAATTAAAAAAAACCTCGAGAGAAACCAGGCTCAGTTGGGCACGACCATTTCTCCTATGGCCAGACGTCTTGTGCAGAGCTGCAGTCTATGGCGCCGGGGCTGGAGAACGCTGGACATCCATCATGGAGAGACCACAGGCGGGTCACCGGCTGGTCAACAGGCTGGCCCTTTGGGAACAATGCGAGGACTCGTCTGTCACAGGGATCGTCTTACAGGAAACTGTCTCATGCTCTCCATTCCTCCATAACCACCACAGCAGCTGCTCAGGATACGGCATGGTCCAGGATTATGGAAACCTCGGGAATAATAAAAAACAGACTAACATGAGTGCAGATGCCATTCAAATTATAATGCGTTTTGGGAAGTGTTCCCGGCTCCGGTTGCCCTAAATAATGCAGACTAACAATCCTTTAGAGGATTTGGATTCCAAAGCATTTGTGTTTTATGTGTATGCTAATGTAAAGAGATGTGTCTTTAATCTAGTTTTAAACTGACAGAGTGTGTCTGCTTCCCGAACTGTGCTAGGAAGGCTGTTCCAGAGTTTAGGTGCCAGATAAGAGAAAGATCTACCACCTACAGTTGATTTTGATATTTTGGGAATAATTAATTGTCCAGAATTAATTGAGCGTAGCGGACGTGATGGGCTATAATAAATCAGGAGCTCCTGCAAATACTGGGGAGCCAAGCCGTTCAGGGCTTTGTAGGTAGTCAGTAAGATTTTAAAATTTATACGATATTTAATAGGGAGCCAATGCAATGCTGAAAGAACTGGAGTAATATGATCATATTTCTTTGTTCTAGAAAGCACTCTAGCAGCTGCATTTTGAACTAGCTGAAGTTTGTTTATCAGGCCAACAGGGCAGCCGCCTAGTAATGCATTACAGTAATCCAATCGAGACGTCATGAAAGCATGAATGAGCTTTTCCGCATCAGACATTGATAGCATGTGTCGAAGTTTGGCAATATTTTTAAGATGAAAAAAAGCAGTTTTACAGATGCTTGAAATCTGGCCTTCAAATGACAGGCTGCTATCAAAAATCACCCCCAAATTTTTGACTGAAGATGAGGACTGAACTAAGAAACCATCAAGGGTTAGACAGTGTTCTAAGTTTTTGCGTGTGAGATTTTTGGGACCAATAAGCAAGACCTCAGTTTTATCTGAATTTAGTAATAAGAAGTTATTAGTCATCCAATTTTTAATATCAGCTATACAATCTGTTAA
>CAIGQQ010039723.1:4752879-4797579 GCA_903798035.1 Danio albolineatus
ATATATATATATATATATACACACACACACAGTACACAGATGAAGTCAGAAGTATTAGTGACATAATCACCAGCGATCCAGCGGTTGCAGATTGCTGGAGATCTACACAAATGTCACTGAACTGGACTATAAACACTATCACGCACCAGGTCCAGATTCCCCCTGATTTCCCAAAAATCCAAAAATAGGTACTTCTTGGTGTGAATGTGTCACATATTTTACTCATACCCCGAGTGGAGATAGCCAACAGAAGACTATAAGATAAAACAATATGCAAGTCTTAAAACCAACAAACAGCAGAGCCAGCAAACAAGCCAAAGAGAAAGCTAAGAAAGAGAAAGTGAACAAACATGGGCCTGAACACAAATCAATATAAGATGGGCTTAAATCAGTTATTCAAATAAAGAGCCTCAGTTACTTTATAGCCATATAAACTTATGACACAAATGAGCAAACATGGATGGTTCTTTTAAAGGTTATTTTCCCATCTGTGTGTTTCTAGATTTGGCAGATCCCTGGATTTTGAAGATGTCTTTGTATGCAGAGACTGTTTGTTGGTGGTACATGCCTGCACTGCAAGTTCATCTCCATGACTTTTGTAAAGATTGTGATTCACCTTTGTTAGACTAGTGTTTTTACTCATAATCAGCTTTGCTCTTAGCAAAATGCTGTCTAGATTAACACTTTGGAAGATCTGACAATTATAGTGCTTTTCTTCCTGAAGTGTATGAAGAGTTCTCAAAGGCTTGGGAAATCACACTTTACCATTTGAGTCTTAAACTCTTTCACTCACACTTCCCTCACATGCCGCCACCTGATAGAATCATCTTCAGCTCCTTGTCAAAGCCTTTAAAATGTTTGTAAAAACATGTTCACAATAAAAGTAATCCTAGATGTTTTAAGTTAAAAGAAAGTCTTAATAGAGGTTAATCTTCATTGGTTTAATGATTAATAAGGGTTTCAAGCAAGTTAGAGGTATTGGCAGCTTTATTAACTACATAAATGTCTGTTGCTTCACTCAGTGAGCTATAACTGTGCTAATGCTAGTTCTGATATATGCATACATTCTTAGTCAATTTTTTCTTGGTTTCAATTATCATAAAATAAGGTGAAAAAACAATTGAATTTAGTTGAAATGTGATTTAATTATACCTAGTGTACTTACTTGTAACTAGTAAGATTTACTTACTTTGATAGAAGCAATGTTTCCTTTGCTAAAAATACTTGATGAATTTAAATGAACCAGATTCAAAATAACGATAATAAATTTACTTTTATTTTATTTATGAATGATACTGTAGGTTAAACAAGTTACTTGCGGTAGCAAAACAAAGTTACTTGTGATCAGACCAGAGCTGCCAGATCCACATAGGAGTGCTTCATCATGGACCCCAACAGCATACAGCCTGTGAGTCGCATAAATATACTCAAGCTACTGTTTTGAACACAAATAACCTGAATAAAATGGATGAAAATGAGCATGATAACCAATGGCATTAACAAGGTATGAGATCAAAAGGTACTCGCAGATCACATAAGATCACAAGGGTCTAACGCTACTGCAATAGCATCCTCTACCCCAAATACAGCTCAGACTCAAGTACAGCTTCAGAACAGATATGAAGTTTTGAGTAATATGGATGCAGAATCCTCAAATGCAGTCTTACTCAATTTTATTGACCTAAATACCGATTTAGGCAAATAGCACTGGTTTTGCTTGATCTCAGTGCTGCATTTGACACTGTCGATCACAATATACTTCTTGGATAGGCTGGCAAACTGGGTTGGGCTTTCTGGGACGGTCCACAAATGGTTCAGATCTTACCTTGAAGGAAGAGGAAGCTATGCAGCTATGCAGATGACACTTAGCCATACAGTACGTACTTCTGGCTACATAATTTGTGATCTCCAGAAATGTATATAGGGATATGTTTTCAGAATGAGCCTATGTTGGTCCTGCAAGTGTTCTATCAGTTTACAATTAACTAACTACTGCTTTTTTTATTAAATTTTTATTGAAGGTAGACAAAACAGAAGACAGTAGAAATAAAAAATAAAAAATAAATCAAAACCAAATTCAAACATAAGAACAAACATGCAATGTGTTATGCACAGCTCCTCTACCCTCTAATACATGTGAGAAGAAAAAGAATACACAGCATTTAGCTGATTAACTATTACGTCTCTTCATGTTAGGATGATTAAACATACTACAGCAAGCCCATAGACTGCTGATCTTAACATTAGTGAGAGAAAAACCTTTATGAAGTTACTCCATTCAAACAGATTAGCTGATTTTTCAGTCTGAGTGGTACGTAAGACACTCTACCTGTATAATGTTGAATTAGTCATGCACACTAATTTCAGCTTGTTGCCATGGTACTTACAGGAGGTCCTAGAAAGAAAAAAGAAAAGAAAATGAGTCATAATTTGTTCAAATTTGTTACAGGTGAGATAATTACCACATTTATGGGACACCTAAACATAAAGTAGCTGCAAGTATGATGGCCTCCATCCATGCTCAAACCTCACACTGGTTGAAAATAACACTTAAACTGATAAACAGCATCCCTGAGGGCAATAAACACAACCAAACATCTCTGTTTCTGAGCTGTAATTTCAGTGGAACAAGTACACAAACATCACATTTCTGCATTTGTATACATTAATAGATTAAACAATTGGCATTTAAATGCGAAACTAAAAAAATGCTGATTTACATTTCCATTAGTACACAATAACAAAACAGTTGCTCTGGGCTGGATAAATGTGTTACTGTGATATTCGTGCCCTTTTTTATTAAATTTTTTTTGTATTCATACAGTGGGTGAATCTTCTGAGTGTGGCACAGCTTCTGCTGAGCAATCAACTACGTCTTGAGATATTGCTATCATTAAATAAACTGTTATCTCAACCCTTTGATATGTACAATCACAGCAGCCTCTGGAGCGTACAATTTGAATGTTCAGTGCGAAACATGACCAGCTAAATTCATATCTGCTTTGCTGCAATGGATGGTACTGTTCCTAAAAGTGTGGGGTTGTGTCGATATATACAAACCAACAGTTTTAACCCAAAAATGACCAGTCTGTCAGATGAAGAAGAGTCGCTCTGCTTACAATCTCAAAACAATATATATACTGTCAAATCAGAAGGCCAAGCCATTTTTGCTGTTGTACAGAGCAGGAAGCGGGTGCCTTGAGGCTATCAGCCTGATAACTGGTTCATCATCAGTTAAGTGTCATCGGACCTATTATCTTGATCAAGTTAACTCAAGATGAATGAGTAACTGATCATGAGAACCCTTTTCCTAATAAAGAGCTCATGTTTAACCTCAGAAAATGGGGTTTTCAACCCCCATGCAAGAAAGAGAATTAACTGACTTTGGAGAAAAACAGTGCAAGATTTATGGAAATATGCCTGATTTAGAGAAAGAGACACAAGACTGAGAAGCACCACACCCAGGTGAGAAAGGACAATGGGACCCACTTTTCACCCAAATACTCACACCCTTCTCTTCCCTTCATTTACATGTGAAGCATCTCACACAAAATGTTTATCTCAAAGTATGAACTGTTCTATATCCATGCAAGTGACTATATCTATCATGTTTGATATCATTTTAATTGTCTCAGTGAGACTGGTACAATGGTCTCATTCCCTCAGAAATAGCCATAACCAAATAATAATTATATGACTTCAGGTATTTTTGCACCACTGCTAAGGGTGTGACCGGGGGGTTCAGGAACCCTCACTGAATGTAAATGCCTTATTGTTATTCAACACACACCCACACATCTCTTCGTTTTTGACTACTTAAGTAACAGTTTTCCAGCTGGTCGGCGCGCTTCTGCATTCAGAGTGGCCCATGGTGTGGAGTTTCTTAACTCCACACTATGTAGATTTGAAAAGTCAGGTATGAGAATCTTTGAGAATTTGATGTTTTGTATTGATCGTTTATGAATTGACTGAATGAATTGGCATAATATACATTTACCTGACTAATAAATTGTTATATTTGAACGTTCTTGTTACTCTGAAATTATTTACTCAGATAAGTTAAGAATGTGCTAGATTCCATGATAGACTAAACATAACACATGTTAGATGGAAATCCTAGAAATTCTAACCTATTGTCTGACTTTAATTATGTTGTTCGTGCAATCACTATGGGGGATCAGGGTTATAATGCATTAGGATGTAGTAAGCCGACGGGTAACACATCTTATATGGTACTGATGGTTAACCTCTGGTTAAATATTCCAATCATATTTAAGGTGTTACATGGTTATTTCCACCATGGGGGGCCAGAGCTATAGGCTACTGGTGGTTAACCTCTGAGTATCATTTGAGATTTAACTAAGTTGTTACATAGATGATTGTAAGAATCGAATGAGATTACTATTTAAATAATGGCATCGTCTGTCTGTCTATTAAATAGTATTAATCATCAACCGCTAATCATTGATCAGACTAGTGAACTTATGATGCATTACAGCCGGCGTAAGGTGACATAGATTCACAATAAATGAGTAAATAAGAGTAAAAAAGTACTATGGGGTGCCAAGGTTATAATGCATTAGGATGTAATAAGCCGACGGGTAACACATCTTATATGGTATTGGCAGATTAACCTCTGATTAAATATTTCAATCTTGATTAAGTTGTTACATGATTATGTAAATCATGGGGGGCTAGAGCGATAAGTTTCTGGTGGTTAACCTCTGATCATCGTTTGGAATCTAATTAAGTTGTTACATAGGAAAAAACGGTAGGAGTTATAAGATCATTCAAATATATACTAAAATGTCTCATAAACTGCTAAATTAATAAAGTAATATAAACTATAAAAATGGAGTCAGATAAAACGAGGATAAACGTATTAACATTCTAAATCATCTTTTATCAAAATTGGAGTCAGATACGAGTTAAACTTGAAGTAAATCAACATTGTGCCCTGGAAAGGAAGAACACGCAACTGAGCCTTCATCCAGCAGTAGACACCGCCGTTGGACATTTTGGCTGGACCTTACAACAGAGAATCAAAATCCTCCCAGAATTTTATAAACTGTCACCGAACATTAAAGTTCCTCAGATCATCCTCAAAATGATGATAGCGGACTTTTAATGAAAGGTCATTTTATTACTCTTGTATGACCACTGAATCCTGTAAATGTTAGCCAGGTATTAATCATTATATATTAGGTGAGAATTTATATTTCAACAAAACCTGATGAGACGTCTGAACTGTCTAAGAGTGTATTAAAGATGCAAAACAATAATGACCAATTTTCATTTTTTCGATACAGACAAAACAGAATTATTACATATTAGGCCAAAATCCTGTACACAGCAGATCTCACAACTCGACCTGCAATTAGAGGCATACAATGTTTGTATTAGTTATACTGTAGAAAATCTGGGTGTTATGTTACTCAACTTTTGCAGCAACTTAACTTTTGAAAACCATACAGTATCTCCCATGTCACAAAAACAGCCTTTTTTCATCTGAGAAGTATCGCTAAACTACGAGGCATTTCTCAGAAGCAGAAAAACTTTTATGCAGTTCATGCTTCTATGACTTCTAGACTGGATTACTGTAATACTTGCTGGTTGCCCAGCATCCTCTATTAATAAACTTCAGTGAGTGCAATATGCAGCTGGCAGAGTTCCTTCCAGGTCCAAAAAATATGACCATATCACCTCAATTTTATCTTTCTTACACTTGCTACCTGTTATATTTCATAATAATAATAATAAAATATAGCTTCTTACCTATAAAGCTTTAAATAATCTATCTCCTGTTTATCTAACCAGCATTCCGTCTCGCTACAATCCAACCCACTTAGATTTAAAAACTCATTTTTTCTGGTAGTACAGAGAATAGCAAAGTCCACTAAAGGAGGTTGAGCCTTCCCATATATGGCTCCTAAACTCTGGAATAGCCTTCCTGATAATGTCCGAGGCTCCGACACTTTCTCTGTTTAAGAAAAAGATTTTATCTTTTTAGTAAAGCATACACATAATGCATCACAGTGGGCTTGACAAACCACCTGTAGGACACACTCTTCCTGTCTTAATACACCAGACATACATAAATACATTTCCACATTGGGGTTACCCATCCCGAGGCCTCTCGGGATTGTGCAGTGCCACTTGATGAGATTCAAGACCTGTGAAGAGATAATACCAACCATTGAAGACTTCGAGGACAACATGTACATTGGTAATGTTGTGCTTGATCCAAGACGGTGCTGACGATGGCTGCCTCTCACACACAACAAGGGAAGCTAGTGGGTGTGCTCGTGAAGCTCAGACAGCTCAAATTTTGAAAAGTATTGCCTAGCATCCACTGGTGAATCTCTGCTCTCTACCCAACAAAATGCACAAACTTATTCTGCTCTCTCAGACAAACAAGGATATCTAACGTTCTGTGTTTCATGGAAACCTGGCTGAACGACATCATAGTGAACAGCGCAATTCATCTCATAGGCTATCAGCAGTTCAGAGCGGATTATGGATGAGAATCAAAAGAGAAGTGGCTGGACATGTACATTACATCAATGAAAGGTGCTGTCCAGATATAACAGAATTAAAGACCATTTGCTGTCTTGATCAAGAAGCACACTTTATTAACTGCTAGCCTTTCTATTTGCCATGTAAGTTGTGCTCATTCATTCTCATCAGTGTTTACATCGTCGACAAACGTACATGAGCCTGGCGATACAGAAACGTGTTGATCAGATCACTGGGAATTTTAACAAGGCAAAACTATCCTGTAATCTGCCAAAATATAGACAGCATGTTACATGTGTCACTAGATACAGTAATACATTGAATCACTGTTACACCACAATAAAGAATGCAAATGACTCTATTCAAAGAGCAGCTTTGGGGCTCTCTGCTGTTTTGTTCATCTCATACCTACCTACAGGCAGAAACTGAAAGCAGCTAAACCTGTCACGGTTGAGGTTGGGGAAAGGAGGGCGAGGACTCAAGTGCAGCAAATGGGTATTTATTTATAATAAAAGGAAATAAAAAGGCAAAATAAACAACCCCGAGGGGGAAAACATTAACAAAATAAACAAACAAACAAACCAACTAGACTGGGCTGGCAAGGAGAAAGCAGGGCTGGACAGGGCTGGACACAACTAGACAGGAGGAATATCGACGACGAACTGGCACAGGACAGCAGACATGAGGAGAGTTTAAAGCAGACATGATTAACAAACAGACAGGTGAACATAATAAACTAATAATGGGTTAACAAGGAGGGTGGGGCTAGACAATAGACAGGAGAGCGCATGACAAACACAAGCCACGCACTCACACAAGACTAGAACAAGCAGTCAATGAGAGAACTCATTAACTGCGTGCCCACATGACGACACGAGCACACGGTGTGTGTGTAAACACACACACCACGTGCTAAACACAACAACAGAGGACTGAACGCGAGACACAAGCGCACGACAAAATGAAAACATCCTACTGTGCGCTCACACACGCAGCGTGCATGTTTCAACCCAGCGCCACCCGAAACAGAACCCGACTAGACTTAAAGGCGCTGGGAAATGAAACGCACGCCGCAGACAAACAAATCACAAGGACAAGAACGCGCAATCGCGAACACGCCCAGGTCCCGCGTGATGCGGGCGCGCGGGAGCGTGCAAGGTCCGAGCGCGCCCACAATTGGCGCTCATACAGAGACACAATGACAACACATATGACTAGACAGAGCTAGTGTCCGGACTCTGCCACAAAAAACAGGAATTAACTAGACAGGAGTGGCAGAACCCTGACAAAACCTGTATTAAGGAATGTAAAGAGCTGAGGGGTATTGCACAAAAGCAAAATAAAGGTGAGATTTTCAAACTATCCCAGCTGAGTTCAGCCTTGAGCAGGCTAAATTAAGCTAAATTAAGTTACCATAGAGATTTATTCTTTGCACCTGCTCCAGAGCAGGCTAAGATTACTTCTAGTGAGTTATACTTTAGTTTTATTTTCAATGCTACTAGAAAAAAACGTGCTTAACAGTCACTCTATGCTCATGGCCATTTAGATATTCTTAATTAAATTATTAAAAATATTTATGTTCAATTGTTTTAGCAATATTTTTATATATGATCATATATGGCCATTTCAGGTTTAAATATAGGGCAGATAAAAACAACAGATATAAAATAGATGAACAAATAGAGAATTTTTTAGATAGAGAAATAAGATTGTATTTATTATAATTATCTAACATATTAACTTGTGTGTACTATTTTTAGTGTCTCATCTTATTTTTTACATACATAATTTTACATACATACATACTTTTACAGTGCATCTGGAAAGTATTCATGGCGCTTCATTTTTTACACATTTTTTAATGTTACAGCCTTAATCCAAAATGGAATAAATTCATTTATTTCCTCAAAATTCTACACACAATACCCCATAATGACAATGTGAAAAAAAAATATATATATATTTTTTAAATTGTTGCAAATTGAAAAATCACATGTACATAAGTATTCACAGCCTTTGCTCAATACTTTGTTGATGCACCCTTTGCAGCAATTACAGCCTCGAGTCTTTTGAATATGATGCCACAAGCTTGGTACACCTGTCTTTGGGAATTTTTGCCCATTTCTCTTTGCAGTACCTCTCAAGCTCTATCAGGTTGGATGGGAAGTGACAGTGTACAGCAATTTTCAGATCTCTCCAGAGATGTTCAATAGGATTTAGCTCTGCGCTCTGGCTGGGCCACTCAAGGACATTCACCAAGCTGTCATGAAGCCACCCCATTGACATTTTGGCGGTGTGCTTTGGATCATTGTCCTGCTGGAAGATGAACCATCGCCTCAGTCTGAGGTCAAGAGCACTCTGAAGCAGGGTTTTATTCATGATGTCTCTGTACATTGCTGCATTCATCTTTCCCTCTATCATGACTAGTCTTCCAGTTCCTGCTGCTGAAAAACACAACTGCTGCCCCCACAACATGATGCTGCCACCACATTGCTTCACTGTAGGGATGGTATTAGCCTGGTGATGAGCAGTGCCTGGTCTTCTCCAAACGTAATGCCTGGCATTCACTCCAAAGAGTGCAATTTTAGTCTCATCAGATCAGAGAATTTTGTTTCTTATGGTCTGAGAGTCCTTCAGATGCCTTGTGGTAAATTCCAGGCTAAGGAGCGGCTTCCGTCTGGCCAATCTACCATAGAGGCCGGATTGGTGGATTGCTGCACAAATGGTTGTCCTTCTGTAAGGTTATCCTCTCTGCACAGAAGAAAGCTGGAGCTCATACAGAGTGACCATCGGGTTATTGATCACCTCCCTGACTAAGGTTCTTCTCCCCCGATCACTCAGCTTAGATGGCCGGCCAGCTCTAGGAAGAGTCCTGGTGGTTCCAAACATCTTCCACTTACGGATGATGGAGGCCACTGTGCTCATTGGACCTTTCAGAGCAGCAAAAAAAAAAATTCTGTAACCTTCCCCAGCCTTGTGCCTGGAGAAAATCCTGTCTTGGAGGTCTACAGACAATACCTTTGTCTTCATGCTTGGTTTGTGCTTCGACATGCACTGTCAACCCTTGGACCTTAAATAGACAGGTGTATGCCTTTTCAAATCATGTCCAATCAGCTGAATTTACCACAGGTGAACTCCAATTAAGCTGCTGAAACATCTCAAAAATGATCAGAGGAAACATAATGTACCTGAGCTCAATTTAGAGCTTCATGGTAAAGGTCGTGAACACGTGAACGTAATTTTTCAATTTTATATTATTATTTTTAATAAATTTGCAACTTAAAAAAAAAATTACATTATCATTATGGGGTATTGTGTGTAGAATTGTGAGGAAATAAATGAATTTAATTAATTTTGGAATAAGGCTGTAACAAAAAAAATTGGAAAAATAGAAGCGCTATGAATACTTTCCGGATGCATTTTATATACATGTATTGTTATAAAGAAAAAAGGCTAAATTTAAGCGATATATACATGATCAGAGGGAGATTTAATAAGCAAGATAAATAAAAGAAAATAGATGTGCAATATTGGGTATGTTTTTGAAATAATCTACATGATAAACTTCCAGAGTAGCATGAATGTCCACTGATCAAATTCACGGCAAAGTGAATGACTTAATTGTTTAATACGCCTCCACGTTTCCATTAAATATCTGCATGAAAGTAAAGGTGGTTGCCAGATTACTCAGAGTTACCAGATTGGTGGGTGGGAGGGACGATTTTCAACTTATTACCTGATTGGCTCATATCAGGTTTGATCCACATCTGTATCATTGATTCGTTGATGGATCAGCAAACGTGCAACGGACTAAGCCAGGAGGACCCAATTAAACTAATTCAAGCCATGCTTTTTCTGTTATCCTGACTTACTTGATTCTACTTTTGTGCAATACCCCTCTTGACTAATGAAAGAATAGGATTTACAAGTCTGTTTTGACTTCACTGATTGGACTGTTTTTGAAGCTGCATCAAACAATCTACATGAGTTAACAGAGACCATAACATCTTATAATAGTGTTTTTGTGAAGACGTGCATTATTACCAGGACTCAATTAAACTATAACAATGACAAACCATGGTTCACTGTAAAACTCAGTCAGACAAGATCATTACACAAATGGGAAAAGTGTCTTGTACAAGCAGGCCAAATAAACATTGGAAAAAGTGACCAGATGTGACAATCAGCCAATCAGGAATCAGTTCTCTTCCAGCAACTTGGCATTTTTGTGGAAACATCACAAACAAGTCACTGTCCCCCAGCACTGTAGACAATAAACAACTGGTAGACGAGCTGAACAAGTTTTATTGTAGGCTTGAAAAAACATCCAAACCGCTCTGAACAGATCTTCACACTACCGTTAACACCTCCTCGCCCCCACACCTGCACTTCAGTTGCACTTCTGGAAAGCGAAAAGGAGAAAAGCACTAGGCCCAGAATGTGAAAGGACGTACTCACACTATATACAGTTCCCTTTAAGTGGGCCAAAGCGTGCTTGTCCCCCTTCCGTCTCCCCCGACGGCCCACAATCACATTGCATTCGGGCCTGAGTACGCTTACGTCATCGATGAAGCGCTGTTCAGTGTGAGAGAAGCGCTCTCGGAGATTTCAGTGGAGATTTCTTTATATGATTATATCGTTTTTGTCGTTTGATATGCAGTGACACACAGTCAAATATTCCGCCGAACAGATCAGCCACTGCTGACACTCAAAAACAATCACAAAGTCCTTGTGCTGCAGGAATTAGTAGGTTTACCAAAGGCGCAGCTGTCGTGCAGAGAGAGGTTTGCATCTTTAATAATTCACGACAGTTTGCGTTCATTAAACAGTAAGAATGATTCATAAATCCATATCAAACAGTCCCCAAAAGTCACGTCTCCTCTTCAGTTTGGGGCTCAGGCACGCTTTGCACTCTCACTACAAGCGTACCACGCCAAAGCCCAAGTGAACCGCGCTCAGGCACACCTCTTCCAACCAGGCCAGGGCCGGCCAACTGTACCGTGCCTGAGCCCGGTTCAGAGCACTCACACTTCTAAAATTATCCGGGAATGGGGCCTGAGCATGGTTCGGATAGCATAGTATGAGTACGCTCTAACATCAGCCGGTCTAAAATCCTGTGCTCATCAGCTTCACATCTTCCCCCTAATCTTCAAAAGAACACTGGAGCTGTGCAAAGTCCTCCCATGCTTCAAACAGTCCACCATCATCCCTGTCATAAATAAACCCAAAATTACTGGACTGAATAACCACATCCTGTGGCTCTAACATCTGTGGTCATGAAGTCGTTTGAAAAATTGGTGCTGACCCACCTGAAACCACTGGACCCTCACTGGAATCCTACAGAGCAAACAGGTCTGTGGATGATGCACATCTAGACAGACCAAATGCCTATATGAGAATCTTGTTTGTGGACTTCAGCTCGGCTTTTTAATACTATCATTCCAAACCTTTAACTCAGCTCTTAGAGCCCACCTCTATCTGTCAGTGGATCACCAGCTTCCTGACAGACAGGCAGCAGCTGGTAAAGCTGAGAAAATTCTTAACCAAAGTAAGAACTGGATCACCCCCTTCGATGTGCTGTCTCACCACTACTCTTCTCCCTGTACACCAACAACTGCACCTTTACAGACTCCTCTGTGAAGCTCCTAAAGTTTGCAGATGACACCACAGTCAAGTGGTGACAAGACTGCTTATAGACAAGAGGTTAACAAGCTACCTGTCGTAACAATCGTAACAAACTAAAAATTAACATGCCCAAAACTGGAGATTGTAGAAGACTTCATGAGAAACCCTCCTGCTCTTCCCCACCTTGCCATCATGGATAGCACTGTAGCAGCAGTGGCGTTATTCAGGTTCCTGCGGACCACCATCTCCCAAGATCTGAAGTGGGACACTCACATTGACTCCATTGTGAAAAAGGCCCCACAGAGACTGTACTTCCTTCATCAGCTGAGGATGTTCAATGCCATAACAGAATCCATCCTCTGCAATTCAATAACTGCCTGGTTCAGCTCAACTACCAAATCTGACCTTCGAAGACAACATTGAATACCTCAGACTTCTGAGTGAAATAATCCCTGGTGCAACCCTTCCTACTGTCCAAGAACTGTACTTATACAAACTCCGCATTAGAGCTGGCAAATTCACTCTAGACCCCTCATATCCAGCACACTCACTCTTTTACCATCTATACGAAACTACAGAGCACTGCAATTTGCACATAATATAGCTATACATAAAATATTGTATATAATAATATACTGTACATATGAATGTATATTCATATTTTTAATAAAGCTCTTTCTGATTCTAATACACTTGACGCACAAATACACTTTACTGAACATGAAAACATAGACATCACCTATATACCTCAACTGCAGGTTAACTATGACTATGTTTACGTTTAAACAAATTATTTGCATTAATCTAATTAAGACAATAATATGATTAAGGTGTTTACATGAATGTGAATGTTGCTTTCATGATCCTGTTTTACATGTTATAGCACATAATTCGATTAGCGTCATTGCGTCAACACTCTATTCACATTTTCTCCGCAGTTTCATGTAAATTCATGTTTCATTCTTAATTTGTCAACTTTAACTGGATTTTGGCACTGTCACTTACATTCAGGAACATTTCATGCATGCCCCCTGTGACAAACGAGATATTGGATGCAACTATAAACTGCTGGAAGAGTGTAGTTTTAATGGAAGTTTATACCACATGCTGAATGAAAAAAAAAAAACTCTGCATTTCATGATGCATTTGTCTGTGGTCCTTTTCTGACTCGGTAGGTGAAAAGAGTTGTTTGTGTGTGTGTGTGTGTGTGTGCGTGTGTGCATGCTATCCTGTCGCAAAACGCGGTGAAAAATCCTGATGATAATAGTTTGATTAGGGTGTTTACATGTCTGTTCTGCACTTCAATAATGCGACTAAGATCAGCAAACTCCACATGTCTTAATGAAAAGGAGGATTTAGGAGACAATGTTTAGGTAGCTAGCTTGAAGCCAGTGGTGCTGTCGGTAAGAACAGAGGTCCAGTCTAGTCACTCCATTTAATTTTCTTTATTGTTCATCAGCAAGGATTTGTGCTTTCAAGGAAGGTGTGTGTGTGTGTGTGTGTGTGTGTGTGTGTGTACACGTGTGTGTGCACGTGTGTGTGGTTTCTGCAAGGAAATAACAAATACAATGTTTCAGTAATCAGCAAGGAAATAAATACAATGCTTCAGTCTACCAATAAACAAAAGTGCATAACTGAACAGAAAAGATGGCAAACATGAAACATAAGCATTTAAATAAACTTAAACCATACAAAATCCACTTACATAGTCAGATACGCACACACAGGAACACAAAAGAAATCAGATTCAGTCCTCTGAACAGTTCAGCCATGTGCTACCACAAAGAGCAAAGTGTGGGCACAGGTGCCATTAATAAAGCCTGTGAGGCAGTCCTGATTGGCCAGAGGTTGAGTGGGTGAAATAGGAGTGAACCACAAACTGAACAAGCGTGACACTTTGAGTTTGCAGTTTAGGGACACAAAACTTCTTAACAGCCGCCCCCACATTTGAAATGCAAATTTGATAGTTTACGAGGGATCAGGTAAGGCCGGGAGAGGAACCAGGCGGGCAATTGGCCTTGTGTAAATCCTGTCCTTAACCTTGATATCAGCAATCCTATAGCGGCCATCCTTGCTGGGATAGAGGGAGATTACTTTTCCCACTGGCCACTGAGATCGGGGAAGTTGAGGATCAACAATAAGCACAACAGTGTTAGGTTGTAAGTTATGATTGTCAGTGCGCCACTTCTGTCTGGTCTGAAGGGAGGGGAGATAATTCCTGAGAAAATGAGTCCAAAAATGATCAGAAAGAATTTGACTATGACGCCATTGACGGCGACTGCACAGTTCAGAGTCTGGATATGTTACTAGAGGAAAGGAAGCATCGTGCCGCCCCATCAGGAGCAAATTAGGGGTTACAGGGTCAGGATCAGCAATGTCAGATGACACATATCCTAAGGGCTTGGAGTTTAAAATGCCTTCGATTTCAATCATGACCGTGCGTAGTACCTCTTCACTGACAGTTTGAGCACCTAGTGTGGTTTCCAGGGCAAGTTTGATGGAGCGTATTTCACGCTCCCAAGTTGCACCAAAGTGAGGTGCATATGGGGGATTGAATTTGAAGATAATTCTGTTTGGCCAGGGTTGCCTGAAGGTCAGTGGTTAGGGATTGATAGGCTTCGAGTAACTCTTTATTACCTCCAATAAAGTTGGTTCCTCTATCAGAAAGCAACTCTGCTGGTTTCCCTCTACGAGCAACAAAACGCCTGAGTGCCATCAGGAAGGAATCAGTGTTCATGTGACAGAGTAGATCAAGGTGAATACATCTAGTAGTCAGACATTTTAAAATTATTCCCCACCTTTTTTTAGCTCGTCTGCCAATTTTTACTGTATAGGGCCCAAAACAATCTACCCCAGTAGAATGAAAGGGAGGTTTACAAAGGCGTAGACGAGCTGGAGGGAGATCAGCCATTCTGGGAATAATAGGATGAGCACGGAACTGCTGGCATTTAGGGCACTTATGTTGATGCTTTCGGACCATCTCACGACCCCTCAAGATCCAGAACCTTCTCCTTAACTCAGCAAAAGTCTTTCTGCCCCAGGATGGTGTAAGCGATCATCATAATCCTTAACTACAAGTTTTGTGATTGGATGTGCATGATCCAGGACAATCGGGTGAATGGTATCAGGAAGTAGATCACTACTTTGACGTAGCCTTCCACCTACTCGATTGAGTCCTAATGTAGGATCCAATTCAGGGGCAAAAGAGAGTAAACAGCTTGAAGACAGAAGAGGCTTTTGGTTTTGAAGGCAGGCCAAATCATCCTTAAACGATTCCACCTGGGCTTGTCTTAGGATGGCAGTCTCTGCATCATGGTAGTTTTCTGCTGACGGAGGATTTGCAGCCCCCCGAAGGGAGGTAGCGGTGCAATCAAGGAGGTCTTGGAAAGTGGCAAATCGATTGGGGTCAGGTACAGAGGGGTATGGACTGAGAGATACAGTACCACAGAAACTGGACTTACGCAGTTCTACAGATTCATCAGACTGACATACATTGGGTTTAGTCGGCCATAGCTCAAACGGTTGAGACAGAAAGGCAGGTCCTTGATTCCACCTACAGGGCCTGTCAAGATCTGTCAACAGCTTTCCTTTGGTCAGGTCATCCGCTGGGTTACTTTGTGAATTCACAAAATGCCACTCCTGGCCCTTAGTAAGTTCCTGAATCTCAGCTACCCTGGTTCCAACAAAGATCTTGTAGCGGCAAGAGTCAGAGAGCAACCAACAAAGAACGGTCATAGAGTCAGTCCACAATGTAGTCTTTCTGATATGGAGGGTGAGATCTGTTTGCAGGAGATTAGCTAGCTGAGCTCCTATAAGAGCAGCACATAATTCAAGTCGTGGAATGGATAGACGTTTTTTGGGAGCAACGCGGGACCATGCCATGAGGAAAGACACATTTACCTGCTGATCATCTTCTACACGCATATAAGCAACTGCACCATAGAACTGCTCTGATGCATCACAGAAGACGTGAAGATCGTGGGTGGCTGAGGTGGGGTCTACCAACCGTGTGAAGCAGCGAGGTAAAGTGATGGTGGAAAGGGCAGGTAATTCACTTTCCCATGACAGCCAAGCTTCCAGGAGATTATAAGGAAGATTTGGATCATCCCAATCTCGTGTCTTTCCCCATAATTGCTGGACAATAATTTTGGCTCTTGTTGTGTAAGGAAGGATATAGCCGAGAGGATCATATTGGCTAGCAAGAACTCTATAGAGGTGACGCATTGTTGGGGTAGTAGGTTCAATAGCTCTGTGCCTGTATCTGAGGATGTCTTTGTGGCAGTTCCAGAGAATGCCTAATGTGGATTCTGAGGGATCAAGAGAGGGATGGTGTGATAACCAGAGCTCTATTTGTTCTGACCTGGCTTCAGGAGGTAGGTCATTGATGACTTGAGGATCATTACTAGCCCATTTTCTGATTTCAAAGCCACCAGAGGATAGGATAGTGCACAGGTTCTGAAGGAGGTCTTTGGCTTCCTCTGGGGTGGGTAGACTTTGCAGGCAGTTATCCACATAAAAGCAATTGTGTATGGAATGGCTAATACACTCATCTGCCTGTGCATCTTCAATACTCTTTTGGAGGATGTAAATCGCACAGCAAGGGCTTGAGGTCGTTCCAAAGGGGAGAACTTGCCATTCATATACAGATGGAGGTGCTTTACACTCCAGGTCACGCCAGAGGAATCGCAGAAGAGGTTTATCCTGAGGTAATAGGCGCACCTGGTGGAACATTGATTTGATGTCTCCACTTATTGCCGTTTTATACTGCCTGAAACAAAGCAGAACTCCAAGGAGGGAAGGCCCAAGGATGGGGCCAGGAAGTAACTGTGAATTCAGACACTGATTTCGGTAGGAAAAGGAACAATCAAACACAATGCGCTCTTTACCGTTGTGATGCACAAGATGGTGGGGTATGTACCAGGACTCAGGGGCATTCTCCACTTCAGAGGAGGGCAACTTCTTTACATACCCAGCATCAATTAGTTTTTGAATCTCTCTGGTATAGGTTTCCGCTTGTTGTGAGTTTTGAAGGAGCCGCCTTTCACAGCTACGAAGACGGGCCATAGCTGCCTCCTTGGGGGCTTTTAAAGGGGGCCAGGGTTCTACACGGAGTAGAGGTGCTGCGTATCGTAATATACCATCAATAGGTGTTCTGATAGTTTGGGTGTCAAGCTGGTGCATTGCCATTTGATCCTGTTTAGATCGAGCCACCACCTTAGTGCTTCTCTGAGGTAGTGCCTCTAGCTGCAACAGCTTTTGTACATTGTGGTAGATGTCATCAGGTGGGCATTTAAGAGAGATATAGTGTGAGTTAGTAGAAGAGTAATTAGGAAGATCTCTGGCAGGACCCTGCAGTGTCCAGCCAAGTCGGGTATTGATCGATACAGGGGCTCCAGGAGGTCCTAATTTCACTGGCTGTGTTGGGATAATTAGGTGTGTCTGATCAGAGGAGAAGGGGTCTGACTTTATTAAGCTGTTTGAGAGGAAGCTGACGAAGGTGAGGGTAGCGTCGCTGAAGAGCCTTTACAGGGTGAGAATGATCAGACAAAGATAACTGGTTGGCAGTAAAAACTTGACTGATGACATAAGACTTATCTGGATGTGCTTTAGGAATGAGAGTGAATGATACCATAGCTCCTTTAAGAGTCTGAACATCCTGTCTCACAGTTCTCAGCTTCAGGCTTTCAGGTTTTCCTTTTAACTGAAGTGCTTGTGCAGCAGCGTGCAAAAGGATTGTTCTTTCAGACCCATCATCCAGTAAGGTATAAGTGTCTAAGGACTTATTTCCATTTTGCAGGGTCACTTCAATTACCTTCAATAGGACTTTATTACAATCACTGGGATGATCAAGATAAAGATTCTGCACTTGCCTCTGGTTGATAGTGCATAGGATCTGTAAGTGTTTCCCATTACACTGGCTGCAGCGTCCCTTTAGATCACATTGGGTTGCGTAGTGCTCTCGTGCACATCGCCAACAACGTCGCTGTTCCTTAATCCAGTTAATTCTCTGGTCTTTAGTAAGCTGGAGGAAGTTATCACACTTACTAATATGATGTTCAGCAGAGTACCAATAGACACACACTGGACAGCGTTCAGATGAAGTCTTAGGAAGAGGCTGACTGACTCGAAGTGGGGCAACTTGGGCGTCAGAGGATTTCACATGTGCGGGGGTTTTGGAACCATGCAGAACATTGGTATTTCTCAATGTGTGAGGAAAGGGAGGCTTCTGGCGGACAGGCTGAGGTGTTCTTTCCCTTCTGGGCTGACAACATGCTTCTTGTTGCAGCCAGGTGGAAAAATCTAGGAGGTTATAGGAAAGAAGGCCTGATCTATTCAAACTCATGGCTCTCTTGAATTGGCAGAACTGCTCATGGGGAAGCTTCTCTAGAAGCCGCTCAACATGTGAACCACAGGTGAGTTCAGCTAGACCTTCAGAGCCCATGGACTGAAGGAGGCCCACTAGTGCCTGAACTCTAAAGGAAAATTGGTCTAAACCTCTACCATCCCCTATGCGAATAGAGGGCATCTCCATTATAGCTCTGAGCTCCTTCAAAGCAAGTTGTCTAGGTTGACCATAACGCTCATCTAGGGCCTGTATAGCTTGTGTGTAAGGATCTGGGGCATAAACATAAGCCAATGCTAGTCTTCTTGCCTGGTTTACCTTTAGATGATCCAATAAGATGTGGTATTTTTACTTCTCTGACTCTTCTGGATCCAACAAGTTGGATAAGGCCATCTTTAACATCAAATATTGGCTTTCATCTTCTCTAGTGAGATCAGGGAAAGAAGGACCTTCTACCCTCCTATAGTTTGACAGGGGGGGTAACTGAGGGAACTAGCTGACTCATAGGAGGTGCAAATGTCAGATGGTGAGGCTGCACATTACTTGTCGGCTGAACAGAAGAAAATGTAACATCAGGCAGTGGTTGACTTGGCAGTGTAGGGGCTGGATGCATTGAGTTATACAAAGCTGATCCTTGATATGTAGCAGGAAACTGACCATGGCTGAAAGGACGTGCAAGCTGCAAGGGCTGTGGTGCAGATTGGGTAAGGGCCCGGCTTACAGGTGGTGGAGAAGAATACTGTTGTACTTGAAGAGGTACACTAGGAGGGCCACTATGGTTACCTGTAGTCTGACAGGCCTGTTGTATTACCATTGGTTGAGGGTTCTGGGATGCAGGCAATTCAATATGACCAGGAGAATGTGTGTGCTGCCACAACTGTGGCCCAGATGAGGTAGGAGGTGCATGGCTTAAAAGAGGTTGAAGCTTTTGCGGAAGTGGTAGGGTACTAGTTTTAAGCATGCACTGCTGTATTAATTTACCCTGATTTCTAACTTCTGTTATTAACTGCTGTAGTAGGGTGGTCTGAGCATCAGAAACAGGAGCCATTAGTGAAGCATAGGAGTGTTCAGCATCCGGGGTTTGTGCTCCCTCAGATAGGTTGAGTGAGTGAGAGCATGGAGAATGTGGACCGTCCTCCTGATTGTCCTCCATAGGCTGGTCTAGCTCCTCTGAATCATCCTCAGATACCTCTTTCATCCAAGGTTGGTAATGCGGGCCAGTGCCAGGCGCTCATGCTGAGACAATGAGGGCAGGGAGTGACTAGACATATCCACTGATCATCAATGAGCTCCGGCTCGAAGGACCATGAAAAGGAGGATTTAGGAGACAATGTTTAGGTAGCTAGCTTGAAGCCAGTGGTGCTGTCAGTAAGAACAGAAGTCAAGTCTAGTCACTCCATTTAATTTTCTTTATTGTTCATCAGCAAGGATTTGTGCTTTCAAGGAAGGTGTGTGTGTGTGTGTGTGTGTGTGTGTACACGTGTGTGTGTGTGTGTACACGTGTGTGTGCACGTGTGTGTGGTTTCTGCAAGGAAATAACAAATACAATGTTTCAGTAATCAGCAAGGAAATAAATACAATGCTTCAGTCTACCAATAAACAAAAGTGCATAACTGAACAGAAAAGAAGGAAAACATGAAACATATAAGCATTTAAATGAACTTAAACCATACAAAATCCACTTACATAGTCAGATACGCACACACAGGAACACAAAAGAAATCAGACTCAGTCCTCTGAACAGTTCAGACATGTGCTACCACAAAGAGCAAACTGTGGGCACAGGTGCCATTAATAAAGCCTGTGAGGCAGTCCTGATTGAGTGGGTGAAATTGGAGTGAACCACAAACTGAACAGGGGTGACACTTTGAGTTTGCAGTTTAGGGACACAAAACTTCTTAACACTTAATTCGATTTCTCTTTAGTTCAGTGACCTTACTCGGATTAAATTGATCAAAAATTGTTGTTTACATGTTGAAATCTTCATCAATGTATTGTCTTCATCGCGTTAAAATCAAATTATTAGTGTCCATGTAAACATACTCTATGTTTATATATAATAGCTTTAACTGTTAAAATCTATTAGTTACTACAAGCCATATCCATACTACAAGCCAAGCCATATCCATATGGCCACAGCCATATCACCCCTGCAGCCCAAGAGCGGTTACTCACTGAAGCTAAGCAGGGCTGAGCCTGGTCAGTACCTGGATGGTACTAGGTTGCTGTTGGAAGTGGTGTTAGTGAGGCCAGCAGGGGGCGCTCAACCTGTGGTCTGTGTGAGTCCTAATGCCCCAGTAAAAGTGAAGGGGACACTATACTGTCAGTGGGCACCGTCTTTCGGATGAGACATTAAACCTGACTCTCTGTGGTCGTAAAAATCCCATGGCACTTCTCGCAAAGAGTAGGGGTGTAACCCCGGTGTCCTGGCCAAAGTCCCTCAATCGGCTCTTACGATCATGGCCTTCCAATCATCCCCATCCACCGAATTGGCTCTATCACTGTCTCTCCACTATATCAAAAGCTGCTGTGTGGTGAGTGCACTGGCGATGTTGTCCTGTGGCTGCCGTCACATCATCCAAGTGGATGCTGCACACTGATGGTGGTGTGGAGAGAACCCCCTCATGATTGTAAAGCGCTTTGGGTGTATGGCCATACACAATAAATGCGCTATATAAATATACATTACATTACAACCCTAAATCAGAAAAAGTTGAGACAGTAATGAAAATTAAAAAAGAAGTGATTTCTAAATTTACTTTGACTTGTATTTTGTTGTAACAGTAAAGCATTTACCACTTTGTAATGTTGTAATTTCGTTTTACAACACTTTAAAGACATTTTGGGACTGAAACAACATTCTTTCTGTCTTTTTGAAATATGCATGGGTGTCCCTGGAAAAGAAGGCAGCATATTGTGCTCAAAATCTCTATGTACATTTTAGCATTAATGGTGCCATCACAAAAGTGCAAGTTACCTTTGCCAAGGGCACTGACACTACCCCATTACATGAACAAAGCAGATATGTGCTTTTAGGACAGTTTGGTGTTTAATAAACACACTGGAACCTCAGCAAATTCTTGCTTCACAGACATTAGAAATATATCCACATAAAGCTTGAAATATTTACTTTTAAATGAACCAAGGGCACTTGAAAACAAAAGATTTTTTGGTTTTGTATTCTGTATGAAACTAATGCGAGGTTCTGTCCTGTCAAAAACACTACATGACAACAACTACTCAAACGACCACAAACTTGTAAACAAAGAGTCGCTGTCATTTCTGGAAAACATTCGCCATCAACACCAAGTTGCGGATCACTTCAGAAAACCGTCGCAATCAGATTATCATTATTCAGTGGATGATAATGCCATAAATAAGGTTAGTGTAGTGATTTCTTTCGAGCGTGCATGTGCATTAGTTTGGACAACCTGAAAATATGCCGATTTTTTTATTTTATTTTATTTTATTTTTTTTGAACATTTAGAAACGAAACCTCTGAGACATTTTATTGATGGTTTCAAATTTGATGTTTCCCCATTCAGACAGAATGCCTGATCATACCGTCTGTGTTTCAAGACAGTAGACACTATATATGCTACCGCTAGGTGATATCATTAAAAAACATGGAGTTAGCTTCCACTGTTATGCTGATGATACACAACTTTATATCTACTCTCAACCTGATAATTTGTATGAATTTATTAAATTAATAGATTGTATAGCTGATATTAAAAATTGGATGACTAATATATATCTTATTCTTTACACTTGTGCTCATGTTCTCTCACAAAAAGCAGGTATTTTTAAAGCTAGTTTTAGGATCTATGGACAAAATTCCCAACCCTTTTTTCTTATGTTGTGCTGACGTGTCATTTTTATGGCTGTAGGTGGAAATTGAAAGGGTGTTTAATTTCTTCAAATGCCTGTACTTCCACAATTTAATAACATCTGGCCAAAAAAACATGGATGCAAATAAGCATGTATTCAGTTTCTATGTTATCTGCTTCTGTGGTACAGTTTAAAAAAAATCTTCCTAAAATATTTAAAATCTAAACTGTTGATTGATGAGAAGTACAGACATTTTTGTTCTCTGATCCAGACATGCAGCAAAAAATGCGTAGAGAAAAGCGTCATTTGTGAGTGAGAAACAAACCAAACCGAACCAAACTAAAACACTACAGTGCTTAGTGCTGATTTCTGTACAGACACAAATATTTAGCATTTACTTTTACTTTAGCACATGCATAGTTTATTTAAGCTGGTTCTGTGTTTAGAAATTGGTACATTACGTTCAGAAAAAATGTCCATATTTCATAATCATTCTATAAGGGTCAAGCAGTTTGGTTTGTGTGACATCTGACCACATCTTGAGGTAGGTGTGTGTGTGCATGTGTGTGTGGTCATAGACAAGTTTGTCAAAATTTAGGCTCATGTGACTAGATATAGGCTCACGAGAGAAAGCTTATTATACACACTGCTGTTTCTGCAAGGATCATAAGGCTACTGCTTAGCATTCAGTCAGGACATGAATAGATTGCTCTGTTTTTGGCCCTGGTAAACCACTTGGCAAACACAATTATCTTACATTTTGATGTTTACAGCAGATTTATTTCCGGTTCTCATTGTTTGTTTGTTTATCACACATATTTTAACATGAAAAAATATTTTTTTTACAAAAGAAGATCAAATGGAAACCATGTGCTCTGAGTGGAATGCACATTTATATGCATTTGCATTTTTAAATGCTCAGTCGAATTGTCTATTTATGGAGGGTAGTCCTTCCAACATTTTCCACTTCAGAATACCTTTGATGCTCTTCAAACACTGTACATAGATTGATTCAAAGTTATTTTTTTCAATCCATGAAATATGATCCTGGAACTATTTCACACTGCATGCATTTAGGTTGCCAATTACACATGTTTTCCAGAAAGTGGTTGGCCCCATTTTAACAGAATTTGTATTGCTGGCATGTGTCTAGTAAAACATAGCCAGTGGTAACAGCTAATGTACTAAACCAATGTCTTTGGAATGTTAGTTAGTAGACACAGGTTTTAGTGCTGGCATGCACTTGTACCTAAAGAATTCTCCAAAATCTTGGCAATTTTGGGTAAGGGGAACAATCCCAGTGCAAGGGGCACAAACATTTAGATGATTTAAAAATTTAATACTTTGGGTATTAGTGTATAACCTCACACACACGTACACACTCACCAGGTTCTCCATTGCGTCCTCTTCTTCCCCTTTTGCCTGGTGGACCTAAAGCAGGTAAGAAAATATTCCTTAATAAATCCTTAAATGCTGGTCCTATCTTCAACAATGATAGTGAAATTAAAATAGTTTAGTGAACAATTTAAATGTCCCGCTCTTCTCAGAATGTAAGCAGTACCCTGTATTTATTTTTGTTTTACGTTTTATTAATATTTTTATTAAATTACAATACAACAATAAATATATAGAAATATTTAAAAATACTCTTTTGCAATGGTCATTTTCTAGCAATGAAAGAAAAAAGTAGCAAATAGTAACAAAAAGCCAATAAAGTAGTGGATAAACAATGAACAGCTACACCAGCCCAGACATCTAGCTGTACATATAGTGCACAAGAATGTGCTACATTTGCACTTGTGCATTCAGGAATAATGCAATCATAGTGGTTTTAATTAGTTCATTATATTTATAAATAGGTAACGTGAGGTAAACTACATTGTATAACTGAAAGTAAGTAAAGTGCCAGTCAAAAGCTTAGTTGATATTTAAAACATGATATGCAAATCAATATTTACTTAGTCTAGTAGCAAAACTACTTTGCTCGTATGTTTGCCGCATTGTCATGCAAAATAAGATCTGCTGTCCTTCAAAAGAACAGTTACCAAAAGTCACCACAGCAACAAAAGAGTTTAAAAGTGCCAAAATGGAAAGGACAAAACATATTTTACTGTACTGACATATCCCTTGTTATTGTTTTAAATTTTAATCTTGTGAGCTATCAGCTCTTTTATTATCTCTATGAATATTAGCAATGTACACTAAACACACAGAAAGAGCAGTTACACAATTTTATTTCTTTTTGTTATTTGGCTGAAACAGACTGGTACTAATTATTAAGAAGTTGAATCTAATTTAAGGACCCCAAAAAAGCATGAAATAACACACTGAAAGATTATTGACAGTTTTACAAGGATTATGCACTATAAAGTAGGGCTGTCCCAGACTAAAGATTTTCTCAGTTGACCAGTAGTTGTTCAATAAAATTACAGACTAATCACCCATTTATCAAATTAATTTAATTAGGCCTAAACTTAAGCAAATATGGGCAATATTACTTGAGTTTAAGGGCTGAGAAAGAATGTCATTGATTTACATTGTAAAGACTTGTACATCAATACCAAAGAGTGCAATTTTTTTCCTTGTACTCGACGAAACAGATACCTTTTTGGGATGTGGAAGTTCTCCAAGTATTTACTTTTTTCTGCTTAACACAAGGTTGTCTAAATTTTCACCTTCAAACCATTTTCAACTTGATTTTAAATATTTTATTGCTATTAAAATCTCTTGAAATCATCCATATATCTAAATGAAATTTTGGGACATTATAAAACAATATTTAAAACAAAACAGACGTTTCTTAATACAAAACATGATGTTTCTATCTCTATCAATCCCTCTGGTCCAGAATAAACTGCATTGACTGAGTGTTGTCTGTCTGACAATTCTGAGCGTGACTGTATAGACTGTATGTCACGTTTTGTATTCAAAGATACATTTAAAATTAAAAGAGCAACATGATCATTTTATAAAGTATGCGTTCATATGGACTACTTTTGCCAGAGGAAACATTTACAATGAGGAGAGAATAAAGCAAAAACTATACAGGAGATAAAAAATGATTGCTCCCTGTGACATTTTGTCAAAGGTACTTAAAAGAAAAGTTAAGTTGAAATGGCACATAAACAGATCTCTTCTCTTTTGTGGTATAACATGACAGTAACATTACCACAAAGATGTCTTGGATTTGCTTTCTGATGTTTATGTGAGATTTTTCATTAAAGAAACAATGTTATCGATCATTCTGACAGATCATAAATAAATAAATAAAACTAGTAATCCTGCTTGTTCAGACATTAAAGTGGCCCCAAAATAAATTATCCAACCCTAGTTGTCATCATTAATTTAAAAATATTTCCACACTGCCAAGCCTAACATTGTGTTCCTCATGAAGGAGCTTTTGTGTGTGCTGAAAAAAATTCTGTCAATGATGTCACTGGATATTTGTCTTTGGTAACGGTGTGTTTTCACAAGTACGATTAAGAGAACATGAGCTCAGTATCGCGCCCATTACAGATACCAGTATCAGCACTGGTGCTTCCCTAACAGAAATACTGTAATAATAAGCATTGAAATGAAACTTTGCACACATATAAAACAGCACTTAAAAAATTCTATAATTATGAATGTGTCTGGGGAAAAAACACAGTGGAACTTTGCAGAATGTTCATAAATTATTATTAATAAAATAAAAGGATAACATTCACCCAAAAACAACTTGTGAACATACATATATATATTAGGGCTGTCAATTGATTAAAAAAATAACTAATTAATCACACTTTTGTCTGTGATTAATCATGATTAATCACGAAAAGCCGTATTTATTACAGATATAAAAACACAGGCATGTAAGTGCCATTTGAATTTTAAAACAATAATGCCAATAACCAACAAAAATTATTTCCATGTTAGATTCTATGTGAACTACAAAAAAATCCAAAATACAGGCATTGCAAATATATAAATTGGAGGAAAAAATAATAATAATAAAGTATTGAATACAAACAATTGTACTCATTGTAAAGTTGTTTTGCGAGTTGAGAACATTAATTAAAAAGTAGAAACAATTTTGCTAAGTCCTCCTTAACATTAGCCAGTTGCTATAAGACAGTACTGTCTGTTGACATTATCAGGTGACAACACAGGCATGCACGCACGCACACACACACAGAGACACACACTCCCTTCAAATCATCACCTCGCAGGACTACGGTCCTTAAAGTATGACTGTATTTCTCAAGCAAGGATTCTGATACAGCAACGTGAAGCAGACGCTTTACAAAAGTTGCGTGTAGGGGGGAAACACGTCAAACTTAATGAAACATTTGAGGGTGCTTGGAATCAACTTAAGAGAGGAATGGGCTGTCTTTGGCAGCTTGCGACATCATGTGGCACATCACTGAGTACATTTACATGGATCCACATTATCCATATTATCGCCCGGTAACCTCTATGGACGCGCCGGCCCTGAACATACGTGTTACTTTCTCCGTGATGCCCGGCAGCAGAGTAACAGCTCGTTAACTCACAGGCTCGTGCAAATGATGAGACGGACAAAAGTACTCGATGCATGCCCTTCTTTTACTTCTAGTGCTTTCAGCTTCACAGTCCAAAACAGCTCCCGGGTGGAATTACAGGAGTAAACTTAACACAAAACCGGATCAATCTTTCTCCCTCTAATTCACCGCACACACACACACAGCGAGCGCTCACATTCAACAGCATGCGTGGCGAACTACACACCCACAATGCCCTGCGCCATGGACTACAACCCCACAACAGAAAATAAAAAAACTGCCACTGCGTTAAATGTGTTAATTTTTTTAACGACTTAAATATTTCTAACTAGCTATTAAATTTTTGTGTTCGTCAAATATAGAAATAAACCAAATTAAATACAACAAATATACAGCAAACAAAAAAGGCTTAAGAGAAAAAAATGTTGAAAACTGCAATGACTTTCAGCCCAAAGGATGAGCCTTAGAATTAAACATCGAACAATAATATCTGCCACTAGGCCTAAGAGCCTTCAAATGAAACATTGGATGAAAAATACATTTCAATTTTAATAAGTTGCTAAACAAAAAACCTATACATTAACTAATATGAATAAATAAAAAAGGGTAACTGCACCCTAGATAAATTACTAAAATATGGGTAATTATAACTGACCGTCTCTATAGTCATTTTCCCTTCTTTTTTATCCAGGTCTTTACTTACAATGAACCCTGCCTTAAAGAAAATGTGCACTGAGGGAGCAGATGTGGAAGGGGTGGAGTGATGGAATGATCCCACACTTTCTTCTCTTTTCTTCTTGACATTATTTGCAGGTAATACACTATGGTGTCCTCCGAAATGTTTTCTGTGTTGCAAAAACGTGGGCGCTAAAAACACTTAGCTACGAATGCTTGGAAAAGTGTTACTCTACCTTCAGTTTCTAGCAGTGCTTGACTTTTTTTTTAACTGCTTTACAGGCTAGCGCTGGATTTACTGTAAGCCTCTCCAGCCCCTGTTCTGAAAGCATTGTTGCGGACCTTCAGCAGTAGCCTCACCTCCTTATTCATCCATGGGTTCTGGTTAGGGTATATAGGGATATTTTTCGCTGTTGTTACACTGTCAAAAGTGCCGCTGATGTAATCCCGTACAGTTACAGGTACAGGTACTGTATATGTGTCAATGTTAATGTCCACATGGGAGCATCGGGCAGCCTGAGAAACAAATGTACTCCATTCTGTATTTAAAAAAATTGACCCTCCTTTGGCCACACTGAAGGTTCTCACAGCTGGCATCCTGCAGTTGAAGAGGGGTGAGTATTTAAGGGTGAAAAACAAAGAAAGGTAAAGAGACAGTCCCAGGTGCCGGGGGTTGTTGTGGTGTAGGCTCTATAAATGTTTGTCGATAAGGAGTCTGTAGTTTACTAATTAGTTCATAATGAGCTTGACATTTGTATCTGGGCGAACGAAAGCTGCAGTTATAATTGTGGAAAAAAATCTCTTGAGGTAGAAAAAATGGGCTACATTTAGAAACAAAAACACAATGTTCTCTGAGCAAAGCTTTCCAACAATGACAAAGAGTTTCTGTTGACATAAATGCACAATCCTCCACCTCTGGTCTTACCAGAATCATCTGCCATCCAATCTGCCTGGAATATGTAGTGCCTGGCTAGCTCAACGTTGCTGGGTATGCCACTGTACAGCCATGTTTCCGTGATAATCATGATGTAACAGTCCATGAGTGTTCTACCGTGAGTGATGCGAAGTCGTCGTATCTCTATTTTGTTCTCCATTGACCACACATTATCAAGGAAAATTCTGGGTAAACTGAGCCCATACTTTGTTAGGTTTAGTTTAGCTCTTAGCCCACCACGTTTACCCTGCCTTTGTTTACAATCATGACACAGTCTGGGAGCACTTCTACCTGGACTGGTGAAGTATGCGGCCTCAGGTTGTCTGGAGATTTCATAGATGAGCTGATCATCAGTAATAAAATTCTTGGAAAGGTTCAAATTGATTTCCAATAACTCCTGTCGGGTGTAGGATAGTAAAGCAACACTTGAAAATGAGCAGGAAAATATTGCAAAACAGCAAAAACTAGAGAGATGCTGAGCCTTGCGATGTGTAAATGCCAGAATCTTGGTCTAAGCAACTGTGTTTCTAAACAACTGCAGTGTTGCTAAAAATCTTTTTCAGAAGCAACAAAGGAATTTAGGTGCATAACAAGGTTAAATACACAAATGGATGTCATGCTTGGCTGCTGAAACATTGAATCACTATTTCAAGAGCGATGTTCCCTCAGCTGTGCTAAAGTGTTGTTTCCAGCTGCATGCTGTTCAGCAACCAATTAAACATCTTTCATACATGGTTAGAATATTTCGCTGCTTGCACATGATTTGAATGACTGGGCACAATTATGGTCTTGTGTTTTATATTGAGGAAACTAAAACACTTCTCAAATGCCATGCAGTAGAGCAGAATGGCATTTAAGGCTGTGGAAGGTTCACTCAGTTTGTGTTTTCTCTCATGGCTCAATGATTCAGAGCGCCGCCTGTTTGTAAAGTGAGTCAGGATTCAGGATCTCCTACAGTTCTCCTACAGTATCTCGGTTGGAAGATGAACAACATTAAATAAATCAATACCAAGATTTAGGATCCTCATCACATTACAGTTCATTTTCTCTCTCGGGTTTATTAATATGTTGGATTTCATTTAGTAGGCACCATTCATGTTTATACAGTGAATGGAATTAGCTACAGAAAATGATAATGATATATCTATAGGGTTTATTTATACTACACCAGGTAGCTGCTGTGTTTACTATTTCACTATTTACTTACCGGCCTGCTATGTTATGTGTTGTAACAAGAGCAGAAAGTGCTCACTTGTCTAGTTCACTAACATTATGTTTGTTGGCAAAGTAGCCCAGCCTCACACATATTTCAGTTCACTAGTGTTAAGCAGGTTGGCAAAATAGCCAAGGCTCACACATAGTGTTAAGCAGGTTGGCAAAGAAGCCAAGGCTCACACATATTCTAGTTTACTAGTGTTACGCCGTTCGGCAAGATAATCCAATCATATATATATATATATATATATATATATATATATATATATATATATTCTAGTTATATACTGTAGTGTTTAAGTGGTAGGCAAGGTAGCTCAGGTGCACATAGATAGAAAAATATGGTCCCATAGTGCATGGTTGTATTAAAAAATATATGTCTTGTCAATAGATCTGCTTGTCTTTGGGGAGCTTTCATTTTATTCGTCTATTTCTGAAATCTGTGTGGATACATGCATGTTTCTAATGCAACTGTTTACTCAAATCAAGCTTTGTTGGGCTGTTACTGCTATGTTTGGGGGTGGAGGTTACTGTACGTGCATATTTTGTTTGCAGCAGCGTGTTATATCTGTAAATATACACGCAGTACCAAGAATTGGTACTAGCTCTGCCATAACTAAAGCAGCAGTGTAGAGAGAGAGTGAGATTGATTTTGATTTTCAAAAAACAGTTTTTTTACAAGAGGAGACGTACCATTATACACATTATACACGTTACATAACAAATTGTATTAAAGGTATCCTCAATATCTGTTGTCATACCATTATGTCCATCCTTTTCACTTTCTACAACAACAGGAATTAATTTTTGTTCACATTTCCAACATTTTTGGACAAGCTCAAACAAGGTGACCATTTTCACCACAACCAAAACACTTCATCATGTTTGTTGCAGTGCAAATCACACAGTTAAATCCATCACAGCAAAAATTCTAAATCAAGTAAATGTCCTCTAAGCTGTCTTTCAGTACCATATAAACATGGCGTCTAAAAGAAACCATATTTCAACAATGAGGACTGGCTGCCAATTGGGATCAATTTAATCAAAGAAACAAGTTTGCCATACCTCCAAAGCATGCCACTGAAATGAAAACGCCAACAATCTCTATGCCACTTTCCAACAACAACCTACCTAGTTCAATTGTCTTGACAATCAAAACAACCACGCTGTTCATTCGCAACACTGATAGAGCGCTTTCATGACCAACTACTACACCTACAACTAAACTACAATCCTCAATACTAGCGGTTATATCAACTTTAATTCTGTGACACCTTTTTAAAACCTCTAGGCTCTCTGTACCCAGAGTCATCATACTTCCAGTACAATGAGCGCAAAACTGCTCATATATATTGCTAATTTAACTTGACCCAAAATAACTCCCAGTTGGCATTTCTGCGTGGAGATTGCATAATCTCCCCGTGGTCGCATGGGTTTCCTCCGGGTGCTCCGGTTTTCCCCACAAGTCCAAAGATATGTGGTATAGGTGAATTGGGTAGGCTAAATTGTCTGTAGTGTGTAAGCGTGAATGAATGTGTATAGATGTTTCCCAGAGATGGGTTGCAGCTGGAAGGGCATCCACTGCATAAAACATGTGCTGGATAAGTTGGGGGTTCAATCCGCTGTGGCGACCCTGGATTAATAAAGGGACTAAGCCGAAAGAAAACTAATGAATGAATGAATGAACAAACAGAAACTCATAAGGACCTCTAATTGGATATGACTGGAGACTTTTTGAACTCTTTGAACACAGTAGCTGAGGTTGTAAAAGTGTAATGGTGCTTGCAAATACCCCTAAACACAAAGCAATGAAAATGAGAGAACAGTATCATAACCAGCTAAACAAATGATGCTATTGGTGTGCTCAAACTCATTGAAAAGACACGGACAAAGAGGTGTGCTTCTTGTCCGGTGAGTGACCCCATCAGAGTGTTTAAAATCTCACCCAAGAAGTCGTACAGGTGCGGATACTTCTGTACCAGTGTTGCAACTTGACTCTCCAATGTATTCACGTGACTAGTGTTGTTGTTTGGTAAGTTGCACTCCAGTCTGACCCATTGGAATTAGAGATGAATTAGGGGAAAGAAATTACATGTCAAAGAAGCAGAGTTCCAGAATTCCATTTGCTTAATCATCACGGACCAATGGAAGCTCAAATGAGTTAAGGAGCCAAAACAAACTCCCCCAAAAGTTTGCTTTGGGGAGCTGTTTTCAACTGCCAAAACAAAACCAAAAAGAATATTATTTGAGTCTGATTTTGTTGACAATTACATAATTACAGAATTTTGTTCATGATTTTGTATGAATTATACAATTATTTTACATTTTAAATTGCACCTTGAAAAAGGAGCAATACATAAAAATTTTCAGCAAATCCTCAGGCAGACTGTAAAGAAACATGGCCTTGGCCACCAGCAGACATTTCAGCATGACAATGACTCAAAAGTGATGAAGACATGGTAAGCAGTCAAAAACAAAAACGTTTTGCGGTCTTCACTTAATTGAGAATCTGTAGAAGGAGCTAAAGATCAGGGTAATGGCAAGGATAAATGGGCACTCGTTTCTAAAGATAAATGGGCAAAAATAACAGTAAAGAGCTTTGCTTAGAAAATTTGGATTAGGTTTGACATTAGAAAACACTGTTGTTAAGATATGCTCATATAAGCAAATATAGTACTCATGAACTTAAATGCGTGTAGCGAGTTGGCTGAGAACAAGACCTGTTTACCACACCAGTCTAGAGTCTCACAAAGGAGCTATAGAATAATAAAATCAGCAAAAAAAAAAAAACCTGAGCTGAATATATGTCCAAAAATATAATAAAATAATAGCAGAGAATTTCTTAGACCCTTCATATTTTTCTTTTCTTCTTTTCTTTTCTTTTCTTTCCCTTTCTTTTCTTTTTCTTTTCAGCAGCTGCTGAGTATTTCCATGTGAGTTTACTTTTGTTTATGTCTGGGTATATACGTGTAATCTGCTACCACAGACAGTTCAAGGTCTGTCAAAAATCACCTTAAAATAGTTTCACAAATGTTTCTGAGCATTCCAAAGTGTTGTTGTTATGGATGCTAAAATGGGATGTGCTGAAAGATAAAGCTTTGGAGCATGCTCTTTAGGAGCAGGCCAATGGGTGACAAATCTACAGTATACTGACTTTGACACCTCAACTGCTTCCTGTGAGAAGGTCTGAAAACTCCAACATCAGCTGTCAACCATCTGCTTCCCTGGATGCATTCCAGCAAAACGTCACACATACAATCTTCAGATGTGCAATTATTGCACATTCATGCAGCGACTTTAATAGAACACATATTAGTACCAAACATTGAGGCATGTGGTTTTTGGTTTCACTTTAAAAAAATTATCCTGGCAAACACTTGAGTCGACTTTGAAATTAACAGACTTAAAAAGTGGTGTAATGTGCACGGGTTATTTTTGACGCATTTCATTGTCAATGAACTTTTTAAGAACTTTAAGTACTTTAACTCAGTAGTACAGCTTGCGTCAAACGGCAGTGTTAAGGGTTGTTGATGTAATGTTATAATAATTATTTAAGTTTTTTTTTTTAAAGATATTTATTTAATTTGCCCATTTAACACACCCTCACCTGACCTACAAGAGTTTTACAGAGTTTATTAATGATAAACAGGAAGTAATATAGCCACAGCAGAAATGTTGTGTGTCTTTGATTAACTCTGCATATTAAATTCATTTAGTATTCAATCAGCAAATTGAATTTACATCTTTACAGCCCAAGCCTTAATAATTTCCATAAACAGCACATACCATTAAAAAAATGTTGGATTCCACACAATATACTGTATTTTTTATTTTTTGTTTTTTTTGGGAGAACATGAATAAAGAATTGAATAATGAATACGTTTATAAGTTAATGCAAAAATTTTCTTGTTTTAGCTCAATTTAATAAGTAGTTTAAACTAACTCATTTTTTGAATGTCTATGATATGTAATGGATAATCAAGTTTGCCAACAGACGTGGAGGCAAAGGACCACAAGACATGGCCACACAATGACAAGCAGACAGACACAGTAAGAATGTGTGGGAGCAACGATACCTCACGGCAATTCGTAACCTTTGATCTAGTGGCTAATTCAAATGAATTTGTACAATCTAATTCGTACAATTTAGAACGATTTCCTCATCAACCAATGATGGTTAGGTTTAGGGGTGGGGTTGGGTGCCACGCCTCCTTTTTTAAATCGTACATTTTCGTACGACTGAACGAATTAGCCACTAAACTGACAAAACGTAAAATGCTTATGTTTTCTCGTAGGCAGATCAGGCTGGTGGGAGAGATGTGTATGCATGTATGTGTGTATGTATGCCTATTTACACCTTTTATATTACATTTATAAATCACTTTGTGTGGGTGTTCTCTCTCTCTCTCTCCAGTTCTCTCTGTCTCTCTCTCCAATTCTCTCTCTCTCTCTCTCTCCAGCTCTCTCTCTCTCTCTCTCTCTCTCTCTCTCTCTCTATCAAGTTCAAGTTGCTTTATTGGCATGACATTCAATACAGTATTGCCAAAGCACTACAAATATGTAACATATTAAAATCATCAAATAATAATACAGTAAATTGGGAAAATAATAATAATAATAATAATACATTTGACAAATATAACAATTATAATAATAATAAGTACATTTTTACATAAGATACATGAGTTTACATTAACCGTTTCTTATGGTGTGTAGGGTGTATACATATTTTGCAGCTAGTCTAGATGTCAGTTCATCCTCTCCGAGTACATGGTAAAGTTTTTCTGAGTCATTTAATTTAAAAAAATGAATTAGTTAGTATTTCAAATTGGGGGAAAAATGTTTCTCTAGTTGTGGTGTATTTGGGGCAGAACAGAAGGAAGTGTGTCTCATCCTCTATTTCAGTGGTTCTCAAGCTTTTTTCACCAAGTACCACCTCAGAAAAAAATAGTCTCTTCAAGTACCACCATAATAATATTGAAGTACAGTAGCATAGTAGACCTCATTAAGCACCTAAAGCACTGCACAGTTCAAAAACAAGGCAGATTAATTCTTAGTTAAGAATATTTATGATTGTCAGCCATTAAATAAAAGGTTTAGCCTATTAAAATCAATTTACTGATCACATCAGTGTTATCGTACGCGTCATTTATTTTTTTACTTTAACATCAGAGATTCCTTCGCGTACCATTAGAAGGAAGCTTGTGTACCACTAGTGGTACGTGTACCACAGTTTGAGAACCGCTGCTCTATTTGGTTTGTCTCACACTGTTTACATATTCTCTGCTCTTTAGGAGTCCAAGATTTTTTATGTCTGCCCTTTTCTATTTCTAGGTCATGATCACAGAGGCGATATTTGGAAAGAATGTGTTTTTCTTTATTTTGTTTTAATGATAAATAATTAGCCAACTGTGGGGTTCTGTTTAGGGCCGAATAACATTGAAGTTTAGTTTGGAGGGTGAATTCAGTTTTTAGTTTTTCATCATAATTATATTTTAATATTTTGTCAATGTGTTTGTGAAGGTTTTGTTTGGGGACGGGTTCGGTTTGAGTTTTCTTCAGTAGTTCAGATACCAGTGTGTTTAGAGGATGAGACACTGCAGGTTTTTCATTGGCCAGAAGGGCTTTATATTGGACAGACTGGGGGTCAGACTGATGCAGACGCACCCAGAACTGAACAGCTTGTTTCTGAATCTCCAAGTTCAGCGGGTATAAACCCAGTTCAGCTCTGCAGGCAATGTTAAAGGTGTTTCTGTGGATGTGTAATATGTTTTTAGCAAATTCTAATTGTGTTTGTTCAATTAAACTTTTATTCCAATTTTCAAATTTTAATACTGGTCCCCAAATTTCACTCCCATATAGTAAGATTGGTTTGACAATAGCGTGATATAATTTAATCCATGTTTTAATTGGTATCTGTAACTGGCCAAAACGTGACTTTATAGCATAGAAGGCTCTGCGAGCTCTCTCGCTCAGGGTCTTGACAGCGAGACTGAAGCCCCCAGAGGCTAAGATCTGAATGCCTAGGTAAGAGTAACTGCTACAATGCTCTAGAGCTTCTTCTCTGTATGTGAACTAATATTTGTGTCCCTGAGATCTGGCCTTCTTCTGGAACACCATGACTTTCGTCTTGTCCAGGTTGACCGTCAGTGTCCATTCCTCACAGTACTGCTCCAGCAGAGTCAGGCTGTGCTGGAGACCCTCTGCTGTAGAAGATAGCAGCACCAGGTCATCCGCATACAGCAGGCACTTTACTTGAGAGTCAAGAAGAGTGAGGCTGGGGATGCAGTCGGAGCCGTCCAGAATGTCTGCCAGATCATAAATGTAGATGTTAAACAAGGTTGGGCTCAGGCTGCAGCCCTGCCGCACCCCTCGACTCTGCTGGACAAACTCTGTTCTCATATTTCCAAGTTTTACAGCGCATTTACTTTTCTTATACATGGCTTCTATAATGCTATATACTTTTCCACCAATGCCAATTTGCAACAATTTGTATAATAGTCCGTCATGCCAAATAGAATCGAAAGCTTTTTCAAAATCAACAAAACAAGAGAAAATGTTTCTTTGTTTGTTTTTTATGTTTTTATTTATTAAAGTATGAAGGGAGTAAATGTGGTCCGATGTCCGTTGTTTTGGTAAAAAGCCAATTTGTGATTTGTTTATTATGTTCGGTTTTGTCATATCATAATATTGATTTCTTTTATTGCAAATCAATTTTTTTTATAATTTTTCAGACATTGTGAATATGCAAGTTTTAGTGTTTGATCAGCTGGTTCTTTATGCTTTTGTTAGCAATTTGTCAAAGTTCTTTTCTGAGATTTTTGCATTCATTATCAAACCAAATGTTCTTAATAATTTTTTGTTTGTTTTTTCCAAATTTAAGTTGTTTTTTAATGTTACATATAGTAGTCAAGGTTTGAAATATGTTATTAAGATTGGATGTTGCAGAGTTTATTCCATTAGTATCTGCAGTGTATATTGTGGACATTAAGAGATTTATCATTTTGTGTATTGTAGAGCTGCACATGTTTTTTATAAATGTTTCTGCATCAGACTGACTCCAGCTGAATTTGGGTTTTAAAGGGAACAGTTTTCCTTGATTAAGGGGAGGAATATTGAGCTGGTTACATGACTGTTTCAGGTAGAGGACTATTTGGCAATGATCAGAAATGGGGCATTGAGGTCTAACTGTAAATGCATTAATAAGATGCGGGTCAATGTCTGTCATTGAATAATCAACTACACTTGCTCCTAGTTTGGAGCAATATGTAGGTCTACCGAAAGAATCTCCTTTGGTTCTACCATTTATAATATATAAACCTAGACTTTTGCAAAATTTAAGTAATTGTTTCCCGTTTATATTAATGATGTTATCATAACTGGTTCTCGGAGTAATGACTGATGAATAAGACATGATGTCCCCAGATATGTGATCATTATTTACAGTATTTATATAATCAATTTCTCTTCCAGTCCTTGCATTTATGTCTCCACATATGAGTGTGTGTCCTCTGGACTGGAAGTGCAGGACGTCTCTCTGCAGCTGCTGAAAGCAGTCGTCTTGATGATAAGGGGAATCATGTGGGATATAGACAGCACATAGGTAAAGATTACTCTGTGGCAAGATCGATTCTAATTCAAGCCAAATTAGTGAATTTTTGGTTTTGATGATTTTAATCAGATGTTTTAGATTAGCTTTGTGCCATATAAGAATGCCACCTCAATCACGGCCACATTTTATCTGGGAGTGTTTGACTGAGGGTACAATGATCTCTTTGTATCCTCTTGGACAGTGTAAGTTCTCATTACTCCGACACCAGGTCTCAATAAATATAACAATATCTATGTCTTTTATATTACTAAGTAAGTCCAAAAGTTGAAGAACGCATACCTTGAATATTCCAACAACTAATTCTAAATGATTTCATAGATAAACAAACAGTAAAAATATTGTAAAATATATAGGTAAGATATAGTAAAATGTGTGTGTATATATACAGTATTATTCTTGCTTCACTAGTTTGGAGCAGATAATGTTGAGCAGGTATCTAATCTGGCTCAGTTCAGTTCGTGCAGGGTCTGGTGTCTGTCGGACGGCTGCTGCGTAGCTCTGCTGCTGAGATGAAGCTGCCGGGGTCGTGTTCTGTCTATTGTATGTAGGAGGGTGGAGGTGTCTCTGTGTGTAGCTCTGCTGCTGCTGCGTTGGAGCTGCTGGGATCGAATTCTGTCCGTTGTGTGCAGGAGGGTGGAGATGTCTCTGTGGATGAGGGCTGCTTTGCTTCTTGGGAGGTCTGCTAAGTCCCGATGAACCCAGAGCTGAGCCTTTCAGCACTTTTGCAAAGATCTGAACTCCTGTCTTGTTGAGGTGTACATGATCATACATGTGTTGGGGCCCGATGTCTTTATGGTAGGCCAGGTGAACATTAGGAATCAGCGCACAGGCTCTGGAGAGTTCCACATTGTTTCCATGGATCACGTGGAAAGGTACATCACTGCGTGGCAGTAGTGTGGACAGAGTGATTTTAGCTTCAGGAAAGCGCTGTGAGGCTGTGAGGGCTACTTCTCGTAGCAGAGGAGCCACGTTGCCTCTGGTTGCTCGCAGGTCATTTGTGCCTGTGTGGACGATGATGTGCTTGTAGGATTCATTCAGGTTTTTGTCAGATGAGATCTGAAGATCTGCACCACATTTTCTGTGCTTTGATTTTTGGAAATAAGAGTTTTTCTTTTAGATATTTTCCATTTGAGTCGATGAGGATGAGAGCCTGTGTGTGTGAGGTTGGGCTGATGGATTGTGGGTCTGTTAAAGGCTGGAGCTCATCTGCTGTCTGTAAGGACTGGATCTCAGTGAGGGTCTCTGTACAGATCAGGGGTTCAGTCTGAGAGTCTCTGGAAGATGATGAATTGAGAAGCTGGTTCTTTATATTATCAATGAGTTCATCTTTTTTTTAAGTTCTGACTTTAAGGCTGATAGTTCTTCCTGTATTTCTGTTTTAATCTCTGTTATTTGTCTTCTAAATGTTATTTTCAGTTCCTTCAGCTCTTCTCTTGTTTCATGGAGCTCTTTTGACATCTGCTCTTTGCTTTTCAATAGGAATTCAGTCTCTTGTTTTAGGTCCATCATGTCGTTTTTAAGCTGTTGCAAGTCATTGTTGTCTTTTAAGTGGGATAGTATTTATTCTTTTAGTTCAACTACATTTATTTCGAGGAGTGATAATTTTTCTTTCATTCTTGACATTGGAGATTGAACTGGGGAAGATGCAGCTGTTGTCTTCTTTTGGGTGTCTTGAATAGGAGAAGTGTTTGATTTAATTTCTGTTCGATCCTGTTTGAAATTTGTATTCAGCTGTGTCAGATCTTTAATTTGTGAAAAGTCCATTATAAAGGTTTGAAGGGCGGGGTCTGAGCCCCGGATCATGACAGTGCCATTGTGGTATAAGTTTAGAGAAAGGCTTCTTGATTCCTCATTCTCATCAGCATCATCAAATACTAGTATTTGTCTGCCTTTGCAGATCCCTCTTTTTGAGGTAAAGGCAAAATGTTGGCAAAAAGCAGTATGCCATAGTGGGCTGTTTTCAGTGTAAAAGAGCAGGTTGTTGAGATTACTGTGCTCATAGTCTGCAAACAGTGTTTCAGGTCTCTCCTTGATCTGCTTCTGTTGGTGGAGCTGTTTAGAGTGTTCAGAGCTCTTCTGAGGGTAGGTAACGGGGCGGGGCTTGCATGCTGCAGTGGCCATTGTTGATTTTAAAAATGTAAACAGGCAACTGAAAAAACTGTCACTTTGTTTACTTTTGATAGATCTTCTGTGGTTTATATATAAATGTATATATCAAAATATCAAAAATGTCCACAAAAATAAAATATTGATGAAAATCAGTGCGTAAAAAGTAAAAACAAGACCAAAATGAGCACCTTCATTGATATTATCATGCAGGAAAAAGATAAAAAATAAGATATATTCTTCTTCCTGAAGTAATTATTGTTGAATATTTCCAGAGTACCTTCATTAATTTCTGTGTCTACTCATTATTTGAAGACTGATGTTTGATGTCCTCTTTGGTTTTCTCTGAGGATGTATTCTGGGATTTCTTGAAGGTCTTTGCTCTCTCTATCTCTCTCTCTCAAATTCAAAGAGCTTTATTGGCATGACTGTAAAACAAAGTACAATGTTGCCAAAGCAATAACAAGAAGAATTGCAAGTAATAATAAATAAACACATATATATCATTACATTATACATATCTGTTGTCACAATAAACAAGTTAATTGAAAAAAGGGGTTAAAAAAAGTATTTAATAATAACTGATAAGGACAGAGAGCTTTAATAAGGGTTAAGGGGGTTCAGCCTTTTTCTCTCATATGGTGGCATGAGGACACGTACTGTGCTGCTAGATGGACACATTTTTCATTTTCTACCAATATATAATGCAGTTTCTCTGTATTTGTGGCTTGCTGGAACTGTGGCAGAATTAGAGATATGTGTGTGAAGTACGCATCTCTGATGGTCTGATATTTGCTGCAGTGAGTGAGGAAGTGCAGCTCATCCTCCACAGCTCCAGCAGAGCAGTGTGGACACAGTCTGAGCCAGAGGTGGGACAAAGTCATTGCCTGGCAAGTCACAAGTAAGTCTCAATTCATTGCCACCAAGTCCCGAGTCAAGTCACGAGTCAAGACAGGCAAGTCTCGAGTCAAGTCCCAAGTCAAAGGCAACAAGTCTCAAGTCAAGTCCACAGTCCTACGGTTTGACCTTCGATTCTTTTTGAGTCTTTTTAACAGAAAAATAAAACGTATACAGATTATGTATGGTTGTAAGATCTGTATTCCTTAAACAAAGACAAATATAATTTTAGAAAAGTGCTGAGCAGTGCTGCGTCTCGTCTCCACAGCATATTCCACAAGAACTAGTTTCACCACAATAGATTCCGTTTGACGTCACATCACACAGAAATTGCAGGTCTATTGCTGTCTAATTCATTAAGTTTAGTTGTGCTATGTTATATCTTCGGTGATCAACTTGTGATTAACCAAAATTACATAAACAACCTCAATGAGGCAGCAGTAGACCAACAACTCCTGTATGCTGCAAAATAAAACTAAGTGAAATTGGTATTTTGTCAATTGAATCTCGTGTGTGCTGAAGAGATTGAGATGCAAATCCGTCTAGCAGCAATGTAAAATAGTAGCACATATAGGGATGCAATGATTGAACGGTTTCCGTATTAACCACACTTTAATTCGTCACAGTTAAATAATCGTAAAGGCTTCTCAACACAGCGTTTCTGCACAGAACAAAACCGCTGCAACTAAACAATGTTATGCGAGCTGTGCGCTAGTTTGTACACCGAGGCTAACTACACACACTGGATTAACTTTGACTGAGGCTATTAACTAAGGTAAGCTCGTGCAAGTTAGTTATTTCCAATAGAGGGAGGCGCACGTGACGCAATGTGCTCATGCTTTTCAGGCACATATAGTTGAGATGACAGGGAGCTTTTGTGACCACGAGAACTGCAAACAGCTGAAGTTTGAGGAAGAAGCATTGAAAAGTGCACAGGTTTGCAAACCCACTTAAAATTATAAATCATGTGGTGAATGTTGACTTGACAGACGAGATCAACTGAGTGTTTTCGTGTGCAGAAAGACTCAGTGGATCAGCAGGTGTTCATCGCGAGAATGCTGCTCTGCCCCGCTTATATAGCCTATAGCAGGGATCACCAAACCTGTTCCTGGAGGTCCGGTGTCTTGCAGATTTTAGCTCCAACCCTAATCAACACACCTGAACAAGCTAATCCAGCTCTCACTAGGTATACTTGAAACATCCTGGCACCTATAGGTGTTTTGAGGTAAGTTGGAGCTAAATCCTGCAGGGACACTGGACCTCCAGGACCGAGATTGGTGATCCCTGGCCTATTGGGTCGGCTGACTCGCCTGCTTTATTCCACAAACAGAAAAATGAAAATCAGCACATAACGAGACTGGGCATTTAAAATGACACAAACCAAAACCTTTAAACAGTGACAAAAGAGAGACTTTTCTTACTTTTCTTTTGTCCAATCTTTGTATATTAAATTGGCATGCATATAAAAACAATAGAGCAAAATATTTATTTTTTACTGCAATGCTTCTTTTTTGTTTGATGCAAACCAAATATCTATTGGTCAATGTAACAGTAGGACTTTTTATAGCAGATAACTCACATTCAAGCACATTCAAGGCAGCATGATCATGAGAAATGTGATTCATTGTTAGTATTACTGTCAACATCATTAATATTTTATAATTATTAGACATTCATTTTGGAATTATTCACTTTTAAATTTCACTTCTTTTTTTAGCACAAAGAGAGAAATTGACTATTGTTTGTTTTTAATATTATTATGTGCTGCATTAATTGGTTACTGAGCAGCAATAAATAAAACTTTAAAATATAAGGAGTTTTCATGTGATTTTCTAAACTAGTGGTGTTTGAAATGAATGAATACTTAATAATCCTGATAACCGTGATTATTTCTCAGACTATAATCGTACAACCAAAATTTATAACCGTTGCATCCCCAAGCACATATTCTCAGTGAAGTAGGCTACTTCATACACACAATAACAATGTTTTCTTTAACATTGAAGAACTTTGCTCTCTACCTGATGCTTGTGCACCAATTTACTCTGTTTGTGGACAAAACTGCTTGCGAGCTATCAAATATACACTGCTTGCCCGCAAATTCTTTCGGTCTCAAATATGCACCCCTCACAGACATTTTCTTGCGTGCTCTTAGTACACTCGCTCAGGAAGATTATATGCAGACTGATATTTGTGTCTTGTGTTCCCCTTTCTATTTGTGCTTTTGGATATGATTTATATTAGTGCACTATTTATTAACAATAAACAAAATACTAAAATAGACTTGCATATTACATTTTTTATCTAAAAAACCATAACATTTTTGGCTGTATGTTAAATGATGAGATATTTCCAGTTCAAACACTTAAAGAGACAAAGAATAGACGTTGGATGTAAAGGATATATTTTATTTTAAAAACATTTATTAAACACCAAAAAGGTGCACTATACTAATCAAATAAAAACATTTAAACTAAAATATAACTAACGCCAGCAGAAATATAACTGATAAAAATAAGGAAAAACTTGGTAAGGTATTATAGTCTACTGTACTATTCACTCTTCAAATAAATGTCATTTTATCATGGCAACTAAAATAAAGTGAACTAGTCTCTGTTGTCTTCCACATTGATGAGATTTTGGAGGACGTTTTCCCTGTCATCTTCTTCATTTTAAGGAGAAGCTGTTCCACAGGGCCCCTGAACATGTATATTGGCATGTACAGTGTTTTGAACAGTAGCCTACTACAGTACAGTATTTAAATAATATGTTGTGGTAATACTATAGTTGCTATGGTAACACAGGTGTAATATAAACAAATTACCCAGTGCTGTGTTTTTTATACAATATAGGGTATATTATACTAAAATCCATCACACTTTACTGTAGTGAAACTACACTTTCTATTTCATTTTATCAGTTGACTATTCTTAATACTACAGTGTGCTGAAGCATTCATTAACAAGTTGTAAATCATACTGGCCTAAAACACAGGCAGTGTACCTAACACTCAAAAACACTAGCATTTATTATAGAATTTACCTTAACCTTTTAGTTTTTCGTGTATTGTTAATAAATAAAGTAGCAATATATAAACCACATCAACATTCTTGGAATAACCAGTTTAACAGGGGGATCTCTGGAGAGCAAAAGCACGAAAGGAAGAGGTAACACAAGGCACAAAAATTGTGAGTCTGCATCATCTAACGGAGCGAGAGCAGATCGCACGTGAGCAGCTGTGTTATGAGTGCGCACGAGTTTTGTCCACGAACTGAGGAAACCGGCGCGTGAGCAAAAAGACTCGCTCGCTCGTATTACATGAATGCGCTTTCGACTTGTAATACTGCGCTTACGACATTTGTCAGTGAAATAACGTCATAATAAGGTAATATTGACATCCATTCAAAACGTACCTTTCTTTGTGCAGCTTCAAGTGTCGAATAAAGTTGGAAGTTGTGGCCTCTCTGTCTGTAATCTTCGACCCGCATGTTTTACATACTGCTATTAGTTTTTTGTTGACCACCTCGTAATTTTATAGCCAAACGAAACTATCTTCGGTATCATTTCGCAAACTGGCACGTTCGCGTTGTTGTCATGTTGTCACGAATCAAAACAAACAACTGTAATCTCATTGGCTGTCGTGCCGAATGCGCGCATGCTCTCTGTCACACACACATACACACAGAGATCGAGCGCTCCGTGTCAACATACTTTTTATCTTTGCACTTTTTATGGGAAGTAGCAAGTCTTTACAAGTCAATAGGTGCAAGTCCAAGTGAAAGTCCAAGTCATTTATGTTCAAGTCCAAGTCGAAGTGCAAGTCTTTTCATATTTTGTCAAGTCGAGTCTAAAGTCTTCAAATTCATGACTCGAGTCTGACTCGAGTCCAAGTCACTTGACTCGAGTCCACACCTCTGGTCTGAGCTCTGGGCTCCTCCAGCTGCGCTTGTCTCGGCCCGTCTCCACACTCAGACTGTGTCCACTCAAACGGTACCGGCTCATCAGCTTTCTCTGACCCGGGCTTTTAATGTTGGTCAGGTACGGGGCCAGTTCATACCCAGATTTAATCTGGTGGAAGCACACCAACTTCTTTATTTGTCGAACTTTAATTTGCCAATTGAGTTTATATTCCTTCTGAGTAATCTTTTCTATTTCTTTAGTCTTTAGATGTTGCGACTGGGTTTTTGAATTAAGTTGGTGTTTTTCCACCAGATAGTGCATGGGGTCATTTGCCGGATGTGCATTTCTATATCTGAGCGCTTGTTGATGGTAGCTCTCTGGGCTGGAGTCTGACAGATGGAGCCAAAACTTCCCTGCTCTCTTCTGGATTTCTGAGAGCAGAGGGAACCTGCCTAGTTCTGCTCTGCAACCAAGACTAGGTGTGCTTCTGTGAACTCCGAGGATGTTTTTGCAAAATTCCAGATGG
>CAIGQQ010039723.1:4797979-4811974 GCA_903798035.1 Danio albolineatus
TATATTATTATTATTACCACTATCCTCACCACTACCATCATCATCATCATTTTTTTTTCTTTTTTTCCCACTAATCGCCATTATTATTATTATTTTTTTATTATTCAAATAATTCTTACTGATTTAAACTGTTGTTGGATTGGTACTGGTGAAAAAAATTAATAAATAAATAAATAACAGAAAAATAAAATGAGAGAGAGAGAAGAAAAAAAAATGAATAGAACAAGAGGGGAAAATGAAGAAGTACGTGAAGACCAAATTATATTGTTGGAAGATACTACTAATTTATTTATTTTTTTATTTAATTAATCCAATTTTAGTTATATTTGATATTAGGAACCGTTTCTACCTCTACCTGACCCCCTCCCCCCCTCACCTCTTGTTTGTGTACTGATGAAGGTGTTATTGGGAAATGGCTTCAGGCAAAGAGGATCTTTAATGGAGATATATTCTGTTAATAAGTTTTTCCAAATAGAGATGTGAATGGTGTTTCTTGATTTCCAGTTCATGAGGATAGTTTTCTTGGCGATAGTTAGGGCCACCAGCAGTAACTGACGACTGGAATTATTTATATCTATTGTGGATATGTCACCTACTGTAATACGCAGAGGGAGGGAGAAAGTGGGATGTGACATCCCATCAAGTTGGAGAGTGAATCAGTAACCTCTTCCCAAAATGTTTTAATAGAAGTGCAATGCCATAGGGCGTGAAGATAAGTGTCTGGGGTATTTTGTGTGCAATGTGAACATATCTCTGACCTGAAACCCATTTTAAATAATTTCTGCCCAGTTAGATGAGATCTTTGAAGTACTTTATACTGTATCAGTTGTAGGTTAGCATTTTTAGTCATGAAGTATGTGTTTTTGCAAATTTGAGTCCAGAATGCAGCATTGGGAGTAATAGATAAGTCTGATTCCCATTTAGTGGTTGGTAGAACTAATGCGTTGTCTGATTTTGAAATAATTTTGTATATCTGGGAGAGTAATTTTTTGGAGGAAGATATATTAATAAACTCTGAGATTTGAGGAGAAAGGTTTGATTGATTGGTTTAGTAATTTTGAATTAATTGATGATTTGATTTGTAAATATTCCAAGAAGCAATTACTCCCAATGCTGTATGTCTGGACTATATGGGAAAATGGTGCCAAGTTATTATTATTAAAGATATGCTGAAGTTGTGTGATTCCCTTAACTGCCCATGTGCGAAAGTTGAGTGGCTTCTTGTTAGCTAAAAAATCAGGGTTATTCCAAATTAGGGTGTATTTAGACGGTGTTAGTGGGGACTTTGTGATCTGATGGAATTTCCACCAGGCTGTCAGAGTTGCTTCTATTGTTGGTATTTTAAAGCAGTGATGTTTTTTAATTGTTTGACTGTGAAAAGGTAATTCTGAAATGTTAATGTCTTTGCAGATTGATTGTTCAATATCTTGCCATGTGTATTCTGATAAGTTAGGTTTAATCCATTTGTGTATATTTTGGAGCTGATTTGCGAGAAAATAGTTATAAAAATGTGGTGCTTCTAGTCCTCCTTGTGATTTTGGTTTCTGTAGGGTTGTCAATTTAATTCTTGGGGTCTTGTTTTTCCAGTAGAATTTTGTGATAAATGAATCTAGAGATTTGAACCAGGTATGAGTGGGTTGTGTTGGGATCATTGAAAATAAATAGTTTATTTTTGGGAGTATGGTCATTTTAATTACTGATATTCTGCCCATGATGGATAATGGTAGGTTCATCCAGCGTTGAAGGTCGTCATCTATTTTTGTAAGTAGTGGAGTATAGTTGAGGGCAAACAACTCTGGCAGCCTGGGGGAAACCTTGATACCCAAATATGTGATGTAGTTAGTGCACAGAGGAATTTGTGATGATTGGGATGTCACATCCACACTGGTGTAATATAATGGTAGTATAGCAGATTTATTCCAGTTGATTGAGTATTCAGAAATATTTGAGAAAGTGTCAATAAGATTTATTGTCTCTTGTAATGATGCTTGGGGATTTTGTAAATATAATAAAATATCATCAGCGTAAAGACTTATTTTATGATGTGTGTTTAATGTTTGAATTCCTTTGATGTAGGTGTTTTGACGGATAGCTGCTGCAAGTGGTTCAATGAATATGGTAAATAGAGAGGGAGAGAGTGGGCATCCTTGTCTAGTTCCCCGGTGCAGAGTGAAGCTGCGTGATGTTAGTCCGTTAGCAATGACAGTAGCTGATGGTGATGTGTTAAGAATTTTAATCCAATTAATAAATGACTCCCCGAAACCAAATCTTTCTAATGTGGAAAACAGGAATTTCCAGTTTACTCTGTCAAAGGCTTTTTCTGCATCAAGGGTGACTATGATAGATTTATTTTTGTTTATTGATGAATGGTGTATTAGGTTGATGAGTCTGCGTTTGTTGTTGGATGATTGTCTACCTTTAATAAAGCCGGTTTGGTCTGAATGGATTATAGATGGATTATAGAAGTCTTTTAGAGCTTGACTGAAGTGTCCAGAAGCTGAGATTGTCAGACCCAAATAACTATAAGAGGTGACGTGGTCAAGAGTTGTTCCACTGATTTTAAAAGTGTGTCTTTTTTGTCAGCCAGATGAGTTTTTTTACTGAATATCATGATCTTTGATTTCTGCATGTTAATGGGCAATGCCCAGCCTGTGCTGAACTCCTCCAGGATGGAGAGGCTGTGGTGAAGACCATCTTCATGAGGAGACAGCAGCAGCAGATCATCCGCATATAGGAGACATCTGATTTCTCTGTTCTCCAGGCTCAGGCCAGGACTACAGGACTTCTCAAGTGCTGATGCCAATTAATTGATATAGATGTTAAATAGAGTCGGGCTGAGACTGCAGCCTTGGCATACTCCTTTACTCTGAGTGAAATAATCTGTCCGCTTATTGTTTATTTTTACACAACACTTGTTCCCATTATAAATGTTCTTTATTATGTCATAGGTTTTTCTCCCAATTCCACTTTGTTTAAGTTTTAGGAAAAGCCCATTGTGCCACACCGAATCAAACGCTTTTTTAAAATCAATGAAACACCCGAATATTTTCCCTTGTTTCGTCTGGTGGATATGTTTTTGTATGAGTGTTTGGAGTGTGTATATGTGATCTGATGTTCTTTTTTTAGGCATAAATCCAATCTGACTATTATTTAAAATCTTGTTTTCCTGAATGAACCCAACTAGTCTATTGTTAATGATTGAGCAGAATAATTTCCCCAGATTACTGCTCACTGTGATGCCCCTATAGTTATTTGGGTCGTACCTCTCACCATTTTTAAATATTGGAGTGATCAAATTCTCCTTCCAAAATTTCTGGAAAATGTCCAGATTCTAACAGGAGGTTGAATAATTTCAAGATGGCGATTTTTACTTGAGGACTGCTGTGTTTCAGCATTTCATTAGAGATTCCATCTGAGGCACAGGACTTTTTATTTTTTTAGAGTTTTCAATTTTTGCGTTAACTCATTTAATTTTATTGGGTTATCTAAATGGTTTAGCTGATCTTTAATAGTATTTTCTAATATAAGTAATTGGTAGGTCAGATGTTTTTGTTTTTGGGTCAGTTCTTTTTGTGAATATAGTTTTTCGAAATGTTTGGTCCAGATTTTTGGGTCTTGAATGGGAATTTGTTTGCATTCTTTGGATTGATTTAATTTTTGTCCATAATTCCCAAAATGAATTGTGATCGATAGCCTCCTCAATTTGATCCAATTTGAACTTCATGTGATCAGCTTTCTTTTCTTTTAATAGTGATTTATAAATTTGGAGTGTTTGTTGGTATTTTCCTCGTGTGTGTTGGTTTGTAGGATCTCTGTGTTTTTTATTTGACAATTGTCTCAATTCTTTTATTGTATTTTGACATTCTTTGTCAAAACAGCCAGCTGTAGTTTTCCCTTTTTTTAGATTTGTAATTTAGATTTTTCTTCAGGGTTTTTTGGGCAACTGTTGAAAAAATATTGGTCAGCTGTTCGTTTGCTGAATTTATAGTTTCTTCCTCTTTACCAAATGGAGTCAGTATGAATGTATTAATCATTTTCTCCACTTGAGTGTTGTGGAGCTCTGCTTCATACCAGGCAGGACTGTCTTTACTCCAGATTAATTTACATGGTAGGGGATGCAGTTTTATTTTTTGTTCTGAGAATAGGCAGGCACTCTCTGATCTTTTCAGGCTGAGAACAATGTGGCTGTGGTCTGAAAACGGTAGTTGTGGCATCACTGTGAAATAGTTAATTATACTGTGGTCAATATCTGTAATGGCATAGTCTACTGTGCTGACCCCTAGATGTGAACCATATGTGGGTCGACCCAGGGAGTCACCCTTTGTTCTGCCATTCACTATATACACACATAGGCTGTTGCAGAGCTGCAGGACTTGTTTTCCATGTTTGTTTATGATGTTGTCATAGTTTTGCCGCTTTTTATCAAAACATTTTTGATCATATGTGTGTGAGCCAATAATATATTTGTCCTCGTCTGAACTAATGCAGTCTGCCTCCTTCCCTGTTCACCTTCCCTGTTCTGTTCTCGCTCTCTCTCTTCAGTTCTCTCTCTAGTTCTCTCTCTCTTCCTCTCATTCTCTCTTCATTGATTACTGCTGATTATACAGAAACCTGTCTGCTCCTTTTAACTCTATATGCTGCTGTGGTAAGTCAGAATTTACTTCGACTCACGGTGAGTAAAAATGGCTTCTCCTGCTCTTGTCACATGCATTTCATGCCACATGTTTAGTGTATCTCTCTGTCAGCAAGGAGGGCTTCACATGTGATAAACGTAAGGAAATAGTTAGGCTGACAGAGAAGATCTCACAATTAGAAACACACATCCAAACTTTAATTGAGGACATTAAGAGTCCTAGGTCTCTAGATAAGGATTTGGATGTGACTAGTCTAGCAATCCATTCACATTGTTCGGCTCCGGTTGTTGTGTCTTTGTAGAAAGATGGCTGGGTCACCGTGAGAGAAACTAGAAGTGGGAGAAAACACTGTATGTCCATTCCAAGATCAAACAGGTTTAGCCCCCTCAGTGATGCACCCACTGAGAAACCTGATGAAAGTGCCCTTGTGATTGACAACTCCATAGTACGGAACGTACAAATAGAGACACCAGCCACCATAGTTAAATGTCTGCTGGGAGCCAGAGCACCTGACATCATGTCAAATTTAAAAGTACTGGCTAAATCTAAACGTAAGTTCAGTAAGATCGTTATTCACGTCGGTGCTAATGATGATCGACTACGTCAGTCAGAGATCACTAAAAGTAATATTAAAGGTGTGTGTGACCTTGCAAAGACAATGTCAGACACCGTAATATGCTCTGGTCCCCTGCCCGCTTATCGTGGTGATGAGTTTCACAGCAGACTCTCATCACTCAATGGCTGGATGTCAAAATGGTGCCCACTGAATAACATAGGTTTTGTAGACAATTGGCCAAGTTTGTAGACCTGACCTGTTGAAGAGAGATGGTCTTCATTCCACTCGGGCTGGAGCAGCTCTCCTCTCTAGTAATCTGGCATTTAGTCTTAGTGCTGGCATTTGACTAACTGGGGCCCAGGTCAGGGAGCAGACAGATTGGCTTAACCAACCGTCTGCTTGTCTCCACAGTTTACCCAACTTAAATAATCTGCAGCACATAGAGTCACCTAGATATAAGAACATAGAGACTATGTCTGTTCCCCGAGCCTCTAAATATAAAAAAACTCCCAAATCCATTTAAAGGTAACAATCTAATTGATGTTCAAAAAATAAAAAATAAAGCTAATCAAAAGATAAAACTCGCATTATTGAACATTAGATCGCTGTCATCTAAAACTCTTTTTATTAATGATTTGATAACTGATCTAAAGCTAGATGCTCTCTGTCTAACAGAAACCTGGATAAAACCAGATGATTACATGCCCCTAAATGAGTCTTCACCTGAAGGATATCATTATAGACATGAGCCGCGTCCTAAAGGCAAAGGTGCAGGCGTGGGCATAATATACAGTAATATTTTTAGTGCTACTCAGCGATCTGACTTCAAATATAATTCATTTGAAGTAATAGTGTTGTATATTTCAGTGAACAATTTAAACAATACATTTCAATCTAAATTTGTACTGGCAACTGTATATCGGCCTCCAGGCCACCATACTGACTTTACAAAAAAAGATTTCTTATCTGAAATAGTTCTGGCCACAGATAAAGTTATAATTGTTGGTGATTTTAATATTCCTATAGATAATGAAAAAGATGCTTTAACGCTGGCCTTCTTAGACATACTAGCCTCTGTTGGAGTGAAACAGCATGTCTCAGGGCCTACCCATCGACATAATCACACTTTAGACCTAATATTATCACATTGTATCGATATTGATAATGTTGAAGTTGTGCAGCAGAGTGATGACATTTCAGATCACTATTTAGTCTCCTGTTTAATGTGCATTGATAGCTCTACAAAATCATCTTCTATTCCCAAATATGGTAGGACGATCACTGCTAGCACTAAAGATGATTTTGTTAGTAACCTACCTGATCTTTCTAATTTCCATAACATTTCAGGCAGCCTAGAAGAGCTTGACACTGCAACTGAAACTATTGATTCCGTCCTTTCTAGTACAATAGATATATTTGCTCCGTTACACTTCAAAAAGATCAGGGAAAAAAATCCGACGCCATGGCACAATGAGCACACGCGTGTCTTAAAGAAAGAAGCCCGGAAAATGGAGCGTAGATTGAAGAAATCAAAACTAGAAGTTATTCGCCTGGCCTGGAAAGAAAGTTCGCTTCACTTTAGAAAAGCTTTAACGTCTGCCAGATCTGCTTATTTTTCAACTTTAATAAAAGAAAAATTAACACAACCCTAGGGTCCTGTTTACCACAGTAGCCAACCTAACTAAAGATAAAGCATCAACATGCATTTCTCAACATAGCAGTAATGACTTTATGAACTTTTTCACATGCAAGATTGATGATATTAGAGATAAAATAAGCACCATCAGTCTGCCTCCTACAGCCTCGTCCCGATTAGAGCACTGTAGACCGGTAATGGATAAACTTCAAATATGTTTCAACAGTAGGTGAGGAAGAATTATCTAAACTGATAAATTTGTCAAAATCAACAACGTCTATGCTAGATCCTATACCGACCAAATTATTAAAACAATTGTTTTCAGAAGTTTCTGAACCTGTTCTTAACATTTTGAATTAATCCCTACTCCTAGGATACGTTCCTAAAACTTTTAAACTAGCTGTCATTAAGCCTCTTATTAAAAAAACACAGCTTGATCCTAAAGAACTAGCAAATTATAGACCAATTTCAAACTTGCCTTTTCTATCAAAGATACTAGAAAAAATCGTATCTGCTCAACTATGTTCCTTCCTACAAAGAAACAATATTTATGAAAAATTTCAATCTCGATTTAGAGCATTTCATAGCACAGAAACTTCACTCCTAAGAGTCACAAATGACCTCCTTCTGTCGTCCGACCGTGGTTGCATTTCTCTCTTAGTGCTATTGGACCTCAGTGCTGCATTTGATACAATCAATCATAATATTCTCCTTGATAGGTTTGAAAATTATGTTGGTATTACAGGAACTGCAATGGCCTGGTTCAGGTCTTATCTATCTGAACGTTATCAATTTGTATCAGTTAATGAAGAGACATCATACAGATCAAAAGTACACTGTGAGGTACCAAAAGGCTCAGTTCTTGGTCTTTTCACACTATATATGCTACCGCTAGGTGATACCATTAAAAACATGGAGTTAGCTTTCACTGTTATACTGATGATACACAACTTTATATCTCCTCTCAACCAGGTAATTTGTTTGAATTTACTAAACTAACAGATTGTATAGCTGATATTTAAAATTGGATGACTAATAACTTCTTATTACTAAACTCAGATAAAACTGAGGTCTTGCTTATTGGTCCCAAAAACCTCACACGCAAAACCCTACAACACTGTCTAACCCTTGATGGATTCTTAGTTCAGTCCTCATCTTCAGTCAAAAATTTGGGGGTGATTTTTGATAGCAGCCTGTCATTTGAAGGCCAGATTTCAAGCATCTGTAAAACTGCTTTTTTCCATCTTAAAAATATTGCCAAACTTCGACACATGCTATCAATGTCTGATGCGGAAAAGCTCATTCATGCTTTCATGACGTCTCGATTAGATTATTGTAATGCATTACTGGGCGGCTGCCCTGTTGGCCTAATTAACAAACTTCAGCTAGTTCAAAATGCAGCTGCTAGAGTGCTTTCTAGAACAAAGAAATATGATAATATTACTCCAGTTCTTTCAGCATTGCATTAGCTCCCCATTAAATATCGTATAACTTTTAAATCTTACTGACTACCTACAAAGCCCTGAACGGCTTGGCTCCCCAGTATTTGCGGGAGCTCCTGGTTTATTATAGCCCATCACGTCCTCTACGCTCAATTAATTCTGGACAATTGATTATTCCCAGAATATCAAAATCAACTGTAGGTGGTAGGTCTTTCTCATATCTGGTACCTAAACTCTGCAACAGCCTTCCTAGCACAGTTCGGGAAGCAGACACACTCTGTCAGTTTAAAAATAGATTAAAGACACATCTCTTTGCACTAGCATACACATTAAACACAAATGCTGTTGGAATCCAAATCCTCTAAAGGATTGTTAGACTGCATTATTTAGGGCAACCGGAGCCGCCAACACTTCCCAAAAGACATTATAATTTGAACGACATCTGCGCTCATGTTAGTCTGTTTTTTATTTTTCCCGAGGTTTCCATAATCCTGGACCAGGCCATATCCTGAGCAGCTGCTGTGGTGGTCATGGAGGAGTGGAGAGCATGAGACCGATCCCTGTGAGACGAACCCTGTGACAGACGAGTCCTCGCATTGTTCCCGAAGGGCCAGCCTGTTCACCAGCCGGTGACCCCCGGGCCTGTGGCTTCTCCACGATGGACGTCCAGCGTTCTCCAGCCTCCGGCGCCTAGACTGCAGCTCTGCACAAGACGTCTGGCCATAGGAGAAATGGTCGTGCCCGACTGAGCCCGGTTTCTCTCGAGGTTTTTTTTAATTCTTCACTTTCGCCAATTGGTGAAGTTTTTTTCTCGCCGCTGTCGCCACTAGCTTGCATGGTTCGGGACTTGTAGGGCTGTACATCGATGGATTACTCTTCAGTGTTTGGACTCCCAGCAGTGATTATTAAACCACGCTGAAATGAACTAAACTTAACTTCAACACTGAAAACTGGACTGACACTGTTTCAATTTTTTTATAATGCATGTGAAGCTGCTTTGACGCAATCTACATTGTAAAAGCGCTATACAAATAAAGATGAATTGAATTGAATTGAATTGAATTGAATTGAATTGAATTGAATTGAATTTAATTTAATTTAATTTAATTTAATTTAATTTAATTTAATTTAATTTAATTTAATTTAATTTAATTTAATTTAATTTAACTGAATTGAATTGAATTGAATTGAAGTGTGTAAAGCCCTGATCATACCTGGTAGCGTTTTCATCAATCTGAATACCGTGGACTGTGGACAATCCAAGTCACAACTGGTTTCTTTTGTCTGCTTTCTATGTACCACATCTCTGATAAGAGAGGATCTCTACATATATTGGATTTTATTTGAAGCTACCTTTAATATTGCGAAAGTTGGGATATAAAAGAATTTTTGGGATCTACATTTCATAGTAAACATACAAATCTTATTAAAAGTACCATATCAATTAAATAGGCTTAAAAATATGTTACTTTATACATTGGCTTATGAAATTAGAGTTCGTTTATTTTATTTAATATCAACTTTAATTCTTCAAACTATTTTGTTTAGTTTTAAAATGGTGTTTCAAGAAAATCAGCTTAACAAATATTTTTGAACAAAGTAAATCAATTGTGTAATTATGACCCTTTCGAATCAAATCATTTGGCTAGGCAAATTGATCTCATGGAACTGATCTAGCAAAATGTTTGTGATCATTGCTTTGAGTAGAATAACACTACAATTATTAAAAACATTTTTTGAAGATGTCTGGACAGAAATGTGTGTAGGTATAGTGTGTCCACTGTCATGTTGGAGTGCCATGTTGGAGTGCTAACACAACAACAGTTTTTTTTGTTTTGTTTTTTTCCTTACATTAAAATATGATTCAAATCCCAGTGATTTTGAGGCCTACCACAGTGTGCCGTAAGTGTGTGGTTTTCCGCCTACTGAAGTGATTGACAGGCACAATATCTCTATAATAACATGTAAACACATGTCCACAGAACAGTTTTTTGCAAAGAAACTGGAATTAAAATAATTGTTCCAACTCTCTGTTATCAGTTCCATCTCAAGAATTAGCCTTGTGAGTTTAAAACAATTTTAAAACAGAGCATGCGCATATGTGTATTTTTACTGTTTACTTGTGACTCATCGTTTTAGTAAGGCTTGAATAAACTCCACCACAAATACATCAAATAAATGTACTTTGTGTTTTTGCCTAATGAGCTGTATTTCAGCTTCGTCTGTCACTGACGGCTATTTGTAAGGCATGGGAAGCAGGGACCGGTGGGCGGGGAGAACCAGCTTATTTCCATTTAAAGCCACAGGCTACAAAAACAGCTACACTGTCCTCAGGCACTAAAATGTGCATTGCATATGAAATAATCTGGTGGGTATTTTAAACTGAAACTTTACAAACACATCCTTGACACACCAAACGCTAATCTTACATCTTGTAAAAGGGGTAAAATAGATGTCCTTTAAAAAAGGTCTATACACATGAAATAAACATTCATAAAGCTGCATTTTATGAAACGCTAGTTTTAGGGCACATAATATCTGCATTTTGAAGAGAAAGTTTCAATTTGCAATTTAATTTTGCAAAAGAAAAAAAAAACATTTTGGGACAGGTAAGATAATATTTTGCTTTATTTTTTCTACTTTAAAACAAAAGCTCCAATAAAACAAGCAATCAGCCAAACATGCAGGATCAGTGTTATACGTTACAGTCATAAATTACTGATGAAGCTTATCTTTGCGGTCTGAAAAAAAAATACACTGAACTACTTATGCATGTAATGAAAATAATGCACACCCCCAGCCAATTACAATCAAGAATTTCAACAGACCATGGAATAAAAAAAACAGTGATCTATACTGTAGGTATTCAAAGCTAAGTTGACTCCCTGGGTGTCTGTTCACTGACCACTGTCTATGCATTTTTTTTTAAACCTGAAAGACAAAATATTACTCCTGAAGTACTTCTAATTCAGTTTGTTGCAGGCGATAAACTGACCATACACACGCATGCACAAACACACACATACTATACACTATATATGCAATGTTTCACCACATACCAAAAAAGTTGGGACAGGAGCAATTTATGGCTAGTAATCAGGTAAACTGGTTAAACAATGATGTAATTTGAAACCAGTGCTGTCAACAGATGATCCCTCACACAGCACTGCACCAAGACTCATCATTCATCTATAAGTGATATCTCCACATTGGCTCAGGACTACTTTGGCAAACCTTTGTTAACAACCACAATAAGTAGTCACATCCACAAATGTCAGCAAAAACAGTACTGTGCCAAAAGGAAGCCCTATGTTAACCGTGTCCAGAAGTACCATTGACTTCTCTGGGCTCGGAGGCCACAGTGGAAACATGTACTGTGGTCAGATGAATCAGTAATTCATGTATTTGTTTGGGGAGAAATGGATGCCATGGGCTCCGGACCAAAGAAAACAAGGAACATTCAGACTGTTACCTGCAACAAGTCCAAAACACATGGCTGTCATGGTATGGGGTTGTGTTAGTGTCCTTGGCAAAGGTCACTGGCACTTCTGTGATGGGACCATTAATGCTGAAAAGTACCATTAATGCTGAAAAGATTTTGGAGCACAATATGCTGCCTTCTTTTTCAGGGACACCCATGCATATTTCATCAAGACAATGCAAAACCATTTTCTGGACACATTAAAAATATAATCTTCCTCCTGGCTGTGGAGGAAGAGAATATAGGTACTTGACTGGCCTGTCTGCTGTCCCTACCAGAGAGTGTGGCGCATTTTGAAGCACAAAATGTGACAATGAAAACCTCATACTGTTGTCCATCTTAGACTTTTTTACAGGAAGAACAGGACAAAATTACACCTGAAACACTTCATCACTTGGTGTCTTCAGTCCCCAAACATCTTTTAAGTGTTGTGAAAAGGAATGGCAACATTACAAAGTGATAAATGCTTTACTGTTCCAACTTAAAAAAAAAAAAACAACAACAACAAAACATGAGGAATAATGGTTGTTGTATTGTCTGCAATGAAATACAAGTCAAAGTGAAATTTTGAAATCACTACTTTCTTTTTTTTTTTTTTCTGATTTGGGGCTGTAGTTAAAATCAGATTTTTTTTGTCCTCACAGATAAAATTGGTTGCCCACACACTAATACTATACAGACAGTATGGGATCAGTTGATCAAATTAATTAATTGATTGATTGACTGAGTGACTGACTGACTGACTGATTGACTGACTGATTGATTGATTGATTGATTGACTGATTGATTACAAAAGCATAATCTGAACAAGAACTGGCAAAGAAGAATGAATTTTATGTACCACATCGGTATGTTTATGAGACTACTAATAGAGTCAGTGAATCAAAACGCTTTAAAAACTATTTGAAATATCTTAAAGGTACAGTAGGAGATCTGGGATAATGGTAACTTAGCATAAATAACATTGAAAACGCATGTCCCTCCCTGCCATCCAAAGCCACATCTCCTGAAATCATGAATGCGCAGCAAATAGATGACCATAGACAGCCTTTTAACATGTCATTCGGATCATGTCATTCGCCAGTACTTTATAAGACTACAATTCCAAATGTAAAAGCCTTTTTGAAAAAAAACTGTATTATATCGAGCACATTTTCAGTTGTGTAGCAAGCAAAACTTATCACAATGTGCAATCTTTTATGCATGCAATGATTGCTGGTCTCTGCTGACATCTCTATGGGAGACATACACTCATTAGACTCGTCCATCATTATAGAAACTAAAATGTGAGCATTTTTCCAAAGCTGAAACTTTGCAACAAAGTCATTCTAACATACTATTTTAGACCGAATATTAAAAGTAAACAATATGGTAAACAATATAGGGACTGTGTCACAGGTTGCCATTGCTCCAAAATGAAGTAATGTCCAGCAAAGGCTGGGCGAAACAGCGCTTTTTGCTTATGTTTTGCTTTTCAACTGAATAAAAAAAAATACCAAAAAAAAAACAGAAAAAATGTTTGCTGTCATCTTTTATATCCTGTCATATTTTTACATTACACTTATGTTACCAAGGCAAAGGCTGACACTAACTTTTTATGACTACTCGCACACAACGCTTGTATAAATGGCTTTTCATCTCATTTTATGCTTGAACAACTAAATGAATGCTTAGGTCTATTTAACTATATATTTAATTATATTTTGATTAAATTTCATTATCGATGCTATAAAAAGTACCTTATGAAACTGAAAATAGATTTCAGTGGCTGAACAACACTTCAGTGCATTTAGCCCATAAAAGAACATAATCTACATACGTTTTGTGTGGCTAAAATAGTTTTGAAACATACCTTTCTAAAATAAATACTTCAGCCATGGTGTCATCCTCCAGACTGTGGTTTTGAAATGCAAATGATTCAGGATTTAGAAATGTTTTGATTTATAATTTTTGGCAGAAGCCCTTTAAAAAACAATCTATTTTTTATGAATACAAGGCCATGTTGGTCTTTCAGAAAGAAGGTCAGCTTGATGCTGAGTTTGCCTGCTGTTACAGCAGCAGGTCATCATGCTGCACATGAATGTGCAAATTATGTTATCTAACTGTGTGAACAGGGCTGCAGATATAAAAATCTACATTTGTTGACAGACAGTTTGGGTTACCTATTGTAATTTTTCAGCCCAAAACGTTTAATTGGATTAACATTTTTTTAGTCGTATGCCTTACCCAGAATATAATATATATAT
>CAIGQQ010039723.1:4837250-4847956 GCA_903798035.1 Danio albolineatus
CACACACACACACACACACACACACACACACACACACACACACACTTCTATTTACATGAACATAGTCATCCAGTAGTAAAAATAACATGACCAAAAACCCCTGACACAACAACTGTGAGCTTAAGCCTGAGAATGTGGTTCAAGAACTCTGATATGCTAAAGCCAACAGTGTGCCTCTTATTTCAAAGCATAGTGAACAAGGCTCCAGTGTCCTTCAAAGAAATCTGAGAGAAGTGACCTTTGCCCCTGTCCTTCCACATCATTCCTACCTCCTGCACTTTCATTTGCTATCATCTTACAACCTCTGACACTCCCTCATCCTTATACACCACTTAATCTTTGGGCCCATGAAGACCGAAGTTACTTTCTTAAAGAAATACAATTTGTAGTAATTTCTCTAACAAAAATGTACTTTTCTGAAGAGAAAATAAACATATTGTATAATTTATATCAAAGGAGTTCGCCATCATTTGCAACCAGCCTTGTATACATCAAATCATTTTGCTAAGTGAGCAAAATCAAGCAATAGAAAATACATACTGGAATTTTGATTCTTCATGTTTTGGTTTGGAACTTTCTCTTGACTAACAAAACAGGGCTGAACACTCTTCTTGCAGAATAGTGGTCAGGTCATTATGTGATGCTGGTGGAGGAAAATATTTCCTGACTCGCTCCTTCAAAACAAGCCAAAGTGGTTTAACAATATTTAGACCTAATGACTCTGCAGGCCATGGAAGATGTTCAACTTCACTTTTATGTTCATCAAACCACTCTGTCACCAATCTTGCTCTGTCTATTGGTGCATTATCATCCTGACACATGGCACCACCTTCAGAATACAATATTTCAACCACTGGGTACACTGGTCCTCCAGAATGATTCGGTATTCCTTGGCTGTGTCATCAAGCAAGTATTGGGCCAAGGGAATGCCATGATATTCCAGCACATAACAACACTAATCCACCCCCATGCTTCGCTATGGGCATGCAGTCTGGGTGGTATGCTTCATTGGGACTTCTCCACACTGCTCCCAGATTTGGGAAAGACAGTGAGGGTGGACTCAAAGAACAACACATTTCACATTGTCCAGGGCCCAAGATTTTCTATGGAACAAAATCAATGCCAAAAGTATTGAATTAAAAAGCTTGTTGAATAACACTAACTGAAAAAAATAATGCATTGAATTAACAAGTGCTTGCATTTTAATGACATGAATTGCCAGGGTTTGTATTTTTATGCCCCGAAATTTAACATAGCTGTTTATTTAAGCTGTGAATATTTTAACTAAAAATATTTTGCACACATTTTCATACTTAAATTCAATACTTCATAATTCACCTTTCAAAATTCACCTCCAAAATATTGGAAATATATTAAACAAAATACTGTTTAAAAATACGATATATATTATTCAAATTATTCGGCAGTTAACGGCTTTATCAACAAGCAAACGCAAGACAGACCAAGAGGTGAGTTTATTATCAGCAGCACACACAGTGTTTGTTGTAGTATGTAATTTTAGTGCAGTGAAAAGTCTGACTTGACAGGGATTACAGTTCACCAGAAGCCGATTGAGCTGGCTGACTGAAAATAAAAAAGGTCTGCGTGTATATACCCCATTAATACAAATAGGGTAGGCTATGCATTAGTATGGAGAAGGACTTTTAATTTGTCAGTAACCTGGGTCAAGCGCTTAGGCCTTTTTTCACGGACGGTCAAACGCACATCCAGTAGAGCATGGCTATTCAATTGGCGGCCCGCAGGCCGAACCCGGCCCCCAAGACCATTTTTTCTGGCCCTCCAATTAGTTTGAACAAGACATCAGAAATAAATTTAGTTCCGTCGAAAAACGGCCGCTATAGTTATGAAGTGACGTGCGTCTGTTCAATACAGCACAAGCTGCAGTGGAAGGCTGCGCAGAGCGTGAGTCACCTGGCATTAAGCAAGTGGAGCTAGCAGCAGAAAACATTTGGATATGTTTGTAGAAACTGCCTTTTGTACAATGCACTGATATCGCTGTTAGGGATGCAAAGATTCGCCGATTTCACTGCGCTATTATTCGTCACGGATGATTAATCATAAAGGCTTCTCAATTGCGCGTTTTTGTTGCACAGAACGAAACTGCTGCAATTAAACAGTTATGCCACCTGTGCGCTAGTTTAAAGTTCCGAGCTTGTACGCCGATGCCAATGCAAGCACACTGGATTAATTATAGCGACGCGACATTCCAATATCATGTCCTTTCCGCGCATGTTTGTTATTTCTAATGTAGAATACGCCAATGTGTGCACGCAAGCGGAACAACGCGCTCGCGCCTTTCCGGGCGCACGCATTAGAAAACATTGCGGTGAGGTTGTGCGTGGCTTTCAGTGCAATGTAAACAAAAGATATGTTAGACGAATTATTATTAAAATGATTATGTATGTACACTCTCAGAAATAAAGGTACAGGAGCTGTCACTGGGGCAGTACCTTTTCAAAAGGTTCATGTACCCAAAGAGTCCACAGTGGAATCTGACAGGTGCATATTCGTACACAAATGTGCCTAAAAAGTACCTTTGAGGTACCATTACCTTTATGATTAATCATCCGTGACGAATAATAGCGCAGTGAAATCGGCGAATCGTTGCATCCCTAACAACGATATCAGTGCATTGTACAAAAGGCAGTTTCTACAAACATATCCAAATGTTTTCTGCTGCTAGCTCCACTTGCTTAATGCCAGGTGACTCACGCTCTGCGCAGCCTTCCACTGCAGCTTGTGCTGTATTGAACAGACGCACGTCACTTCATAACTATAGCGGCCGTTTTTCGACTGAACTAAATTTATTTCTGATGTCTTGTTCAAACTAATTGGAGGGCCAGAAAAAATGGTCTTGGGGGCCGGGTTCGGCCCGCGGGCCGCCAATTGAATAGCCATGCTCTACTGGATGTGCGTTTGACCGTCCGTGAAAAAAGGCCTAAGCGCTTGACCCAGGTTACAGACAAATTAAAAGTCCTTCTCCATACTAATGCATAGCCTACCCTATTTGTATTAATGGGGTATATACACGCAGACCTTTTTTATTTTCAGTCAGCCAGCTCAATCGGCTTCTGGTGAACTGTAATCCCTGTCAAGTCAGACTTTTCACTGCACTAAAATTACATACTACAACAAACACTGTGTGTGCTGCTGATAATAAACTCACCTCTTGGTCTGTCTTGCGTTTGCTTGTTGATAAAGCCGTTAACTGCCGTTAGCACTACCTGCTGATGAGGACAGGTCTATTGCTTTTCCTGCAGTTCCCGGATGTAATGTCGAATTTCTACAGCCGAATTTGAACCACTGAATTTATGGAAGCGAATTTTTGAACTGAAATAAAATCAACTGAAAATTGCCTTTTGAATAATATATATCGTATTTTTAAACAGTACTGAATATTTTGGAGGTGAATTTTGAAAGGTGAATTATGAAGTATTGAATTTAAGTATGAAAATGTGTGCAAAATATTTTTAGTTAAAATATTAAATTTCGGGGCATAAAAATACAAACCCTGGCAATTCATGTCATTAAAATGCAAGCACTTGTTAATTCAATGCATTATTTTTTTCAGTTAGTGTTATTCAACAAGCTTTTTAATTCAATACTTTTGGCATTGATTTTGTTCCATAATTTTCGCTCATGGCCCTATTGAAACCAGCGTTCAGCATTGCCACGAGTGACCAAAGGTTTGGCTATAGCAACGCAGCCATGTGTATTGATCTTGTGGAGCTCCTGATAAATAGTTTTAGTTAAAATAAGAAAGTTGAGATGCACATTTAATTCTGCAGTGAGTTGGGCAGTTGTGGCTTCATTTTTTTTCTTTTCTTTTTTTTTTTGGATACAATCCAGGTTAGCACTCACACATCTCTTTCAGACAGCTTCCTCTTGCATCCACAGTTGCTGCTGTTGGATGTTTGCCCTTCTTGGTGGTATGGTGCCATTACCCTGAATGTCGTGGCTTTTAATACACAAGATTTTATCACAAAGACTTGCTGTCTTGGTCACATACACGCCAGTGAGATGCACACCAACAATTGGTCCTCTTTTGAACTCAGATATGTAACCTAAAATGTTGTGTGCATTGCAATATTTTAAGCAAAATACTATGCTAATTAAACCTCCACACTCGGCTCTTACTGGGGAAACATTGGAAAAACTGGTCAAATTCATGCCATGAAACTTTTTTTTTGATGATGATGATGATGATGATGATGATGATGATGATGATGATGATGAAATAAAAAGCATTTAAAGAATGCTGTCTCTAAAATATCTTAAAATGCATAGGACTGTTTAATGCAGTTCTCAGCCATTTTCTTAAACAAGTTCCTACTGTAAAACCCTAAACACTGCTGGTTTTGCATGTCTCCTTAGTCAAAAACACCTGATTCAGGAATGTTGTTAAGAAAAACTGGTTTAATGCATTACATACATAATGCATGTAGACCTATATGCATATACATAACCTGAAGAATATGTTTGGAAGGGCTTGTTTGGTGTGGATGGTAGCAAATATAATGGAAGGAATGGGGCTATGCAAAATAATTAAGCTTTCTCTGTTTTCTCTCATCCCTGTTCCATCTCATCAAATCCCTCATATCTTTCTACCTCTCATTTTCACCTGGATCAGCAGCCTCATACACTGAGTAAAGCATAAAACATTCTCTTAAAATGACCTCAACCCAACATTTAGAAAACTATGCATCCCATACATTCATTCATTCATTCATTCATTCATTCATTCATTTTCTTTTTGGCTTAGTCCCTTTATTAACCTGGGGTCGCCACAGCAGAATGCACTGCCAACTTATCCAGCATATGTTTAGCGCAGTGTATGCCCTTCCAGCTGCAACCCACCTCTGGGAAACATCCATACACACTCACTCACACTACGGACAATTTAGCCTACCCAATTTACCTATACCACGTCTTTGGACTTGTGGGGGAAACAGGAGCAGCTGGAGGAAACCCCCTGGACCACGCGGAGAACATGCAAACTCCACACAGAAATGCCAACTGACCCAGTCAAGGCTCGAACCAGCCACCTTCCTGCTGTGAGGCGATCATGCTACCCACTATGCCACCGTGGCACCCCGCATCTCATACAATATGTGCATAATCAAAATTTTCTTTCTTATTTTCCTTACCTGTCTGTCTCACTTTCTAGCTGAATATGATGTGGGATCACAGCATCAGAGCTATTGTAGGTTAAATGTCTGCATCTTAATTTGAAAAAAAAAAAAGGTTTTAATCTTCACAAATGGGCAGAAATAATTTTCTAAAACTTCAAAATTAGTGCAATAATAAATATTATATTTTTTGTTTGTTTAGAAAAAACATAAAAATATATTGTGTTTTTATGACTGATAGTTTTACTATAGTTGCTTTCTCTCTGTTGCCTTTCTGCCTACATAAAGAAATATGAAAAATGTCCATTAAAATACTAATCTAAAATTACAATGAATAATAACAATAAATAGTATTTTTAAATGATGATAGTAAAGGTACTATCACTAATATTTGCTAGCTGTTAAACGATATCAAAAATAACCCCCAAGAAATTACAGATGACAAACTGATATGGATTTGAGTTGAACAGATGGAAAATAAGATAAAACAAGCTCTCAACCACTAAGGAAGGTCTCACTTGAAGTCTTACTTAAAATCTGGATTTGTTTTTTTGTTTTAGTTTTTTCATTTGTTTGTTTTTTCTATGGACACCTAACAGATGCATTTACTCAAACTTGAAGCAAAACTTTAGTAAACAGAAGAAAAACAGAAATGATACTGCAACCCCAAACAAATCTGCTCCATATTTATGTACATGACTATACATGTAAGGGATGATCAATGGCTTGATCAACCAAACCAACAGATCAGAGGAATAAATATTTATATACAATAATTTTTCACTGTTATAAACATGATTGAGCGTTTGATTTTTGGTTGACCAATCAGCAGAAAATGCTGTGTAAGTGCTATCCACAAAGACAACAAATAATGAAGCTGTTTATCCATTTTTTATTGCATTTTAGAGCAAAATGTGATAAAAATAAAAATAAAAATATAAGCAAACAAAAAAGCGCTCAGGGGTATCTTCAATATTTTGCCGGTGCTCTTTGGGTAAGGGATTCATCAGAATATTCTTTGCCGAAACACATAGGTTTTGGATTAGCCATGTGAACAAAGGCTTTTTAATACTTTCCACATTTTGAGTGCCATGGACTAATTTTTTGTTTAAAAATAAAAGATCTTCATATTTTTATGTTTGTGATATTTGTGAGGCTCAATTTCATTGTAAATGAACTTTTTTTTCATTTTTCATTTTGAAGACAAAAACAAGAGAACTAATTATTCACAGGTACACAGACCTTACAGGTTAGTTATTAAAAAATGCATACATGAAAATGAGTAAGATGCTGGTTTAAATTGTAACGTTTCTTCAGTGGGTTCTTCAACACTTACAGAAAATAATCTTAAACTCTCACATATTATCTTAGCATAATTAAATGCTTCTGACATGATCGATTTGATATTGCTTTCTTGTGCACATTTCCTGTTTTGGTATCAGCAACTTTGTCCTTATGGGCAATAGACCCTAATAATAATCTTCACAAGAGCAATATGACCCTGTGCCCCTTGTGACTTGGGCCCTAATTATCCTTGTCCCTTAATCACTCAGCAACAAAAACCACATAAAATTAGAATTCACACAACGAATCCACATTAGAATCCACATAAAATTTAAACACAAGTCCTTAAAAAATGATTTTAACTAGATCAAAACTTACATTATGGTTCAGTATCAAAGTCAGGATTCAGAAAGGAGTCTTGTTAAATGATTTTCAACTATATGAAAGTCTTTGAGACATAAATCTGCTAAGAGTGCTGATTACTGGCTGATCAAAGCTATTCATTTGTTTCCATTTGACTTTATTTTTTGTCCATCCCCACTAAATCCAGGGTGAAATTAATGCAATAAATGACTTCTAAGGCTCTCACGATAATAAGACTTTAATCCTTCCTTCTTTGTGTTTGTACAAATGAGGTATGAGGAATGTTTTATTTTATTTTGATTTCTCACTGTAAAAACAATGAAATGTGTTGCATGGACCTGATCCAACTTGTGCTGGTTAGTTTATCTACTGTCCATCAGCCAGAACATAAGGATACATAGTAACTGCTATCTAGATCAAAGCATTTACATTTGTGAGAGCTTCAAATAAGTCAGCTAGATCTATAAAACAATTTATTTTTCGTGACACTGTCTTTTGATGTGCATTCAAATGCTTTAACAATGCTGATGTATTAGACACTTTTAAGAACATCCTCTTTTTTAGGGAGTGAAAACTAATTTCTTTGTCTCCCCAGTTTAGTGGAAAGTTTTGATGTTCCCAGAGGTGGCTAACAACTTTTATCACTGTCAGATGAAACAGTAAAGATGGGAAATGAAACAAATAAATGGTTTGCTGAAAAAACAACCCCAACCATCTATCATTTTCAGCAATTCATGAACCTGAAAATGTTTGAATTGAGTCAGATTGGGATATATTTCTTTCCTTTGTAAAAGACAACAACAGACTCTGACAGTGTGTTGTTGTAACAGGCACAGGTAAGAATTATTCATTCATTCATTCATTTTCTTTTCGGCTTTGTCCCTTTATTAATCCAGGGTCGCCACAGCGGAATGAACCGCCAACTTATCCAGCATTTGTTTTACGCAGCGGATGCCCTTCCAGCCACAACCCATCTCTGGGAAACACATCCATACATTCTCATTCACACACATACACTATGGACAATTTAGCTTACCCAATTCACCTGTACTGCATGTCTTTGGACTTGTGGGGGAAACCGGAGCACCCGAAGGAAACCCACGCAACCACGGGGAGAACATGCAAACTCCACACAGAAATGCCAACTGGCCCAGCCGGGGATCGAACCAGCGACCTTCTTGTTGTGAGGCGTGCTACTCACTACGCCACCGTGGCGCCCGGTAAGAATTATTTCACAGCAAACAAAATATGTTAATATATTTGACCCAAAATTTTAGTTCACTGTAGCCATAGATTGAGGGAGAAATGATGACAGATGCATAACACAGTGATGGCATTTGATCAGAGAAGTGATTTAATATTTTTTATTCGCACGTGCCATTTGACCAAAATTCACACACATGTAGATTCCATTAGCCTAAAAACCTGTAATTACAACAAATAGCCAAACATGTAAAAAATAAATAAAGTATTCTATGGAATTTGAAATAATCCTCCTACACGATTCATCAAACTACAAAAATTGCTTAGCATAAAATCAAGATATTGGCAATGCTAAATTGCAAGCAGATTTGTTTATATATCCCATGGTTGGATATGGCAAAGCGATAGATCAAGGCCAAACAAGTGTGTTATAACTACTTCATGCAGGCACAGATTTTCATCAAATATTAAATATTTTGTTCATTGAAGGATTCTGACCACAAGGATGCAACTATTGTGAGTCTTGGTTATAGCACCACCAACTAACAGCAGGAAGTGTGTCACTTTTGAAATGTTTTGAAATATCAGCACGTCACCATATAGAGTGGAGGAACTATGACGTCATCTTGTAGGCTAATCGGCTGCTAGCATTAAACTGGTTCCCTCGTCAAAAATCCCTATAGGATTTTCCCATAGGCTTCTCGAAGATGGCAAATAATAAGCTCTGTGTTCAAACACTGTTCATTACACTTACACGTTTTGTCCAGCCGCATAATGCTCACACGAAAATACAACTTTTAGCACTTTTGAATCTTAAATGCAAACGCAAGAACTGAAAAGCTAGCATTAGGCTATAAGTGGACTACAGTGTCTTCGGGGCGCTCACCTGTGACGTCAGCACCACCCTGCTATGGACAACTTTTCAAGCTTATTTATAGAAGTAGGGTCCATGATACTCTCTCGGTTTATTATATTATAATCCACGCTATATTCTAAACAAATAAATATGCAAAAACACATAGACCTACGTGCCTTTTGGATAGTTTTTTACTTGGAAAATACATTTTGTTTTGCTTTACGGTTGTTGTAAAGGTTTTAAAACTATGTATAAATGTGCCTACGTGGTATTATCATAAGACATATTTAAATAAGTGTATTGGTAGCATGCATACAGCCTTAGTAACAGACGACAAAAATGAGGCGTGAGGGACAAGTCTATCAAATGCCTGCAAGTTCCATCATGGATAGAGAACAACATTTAATATTCTTTTTTTATGACTAAGTACAGCGAAAATTAGCCCATACAGTCACATATGCTACACATGTAAGGGGGAGTGTAAATACTGCAGTTATGACACAGTAAAATGTGTTCAGATGAAGAAAAAAAACAGACGAAAAATCAATTGATCACGTTAAAATGACTGGTAATATGTATGTATTTTTTACACATTTATTTACACGTTTGCCTTACTGAGAGCAGAAAAGAGACAGACTGCACTGGTAAGCAGTAAGTTATCTTCATAATATCATTTAATTAAAATAAATGATCAAAAAATGTATATGTCAGGACGGTGAAATGCCAATTAGAAAAATACTACAAATTCATTCATTCATTTTCTTGTCGGCTTAGTCCCTTTATTAATCCGGGGTCGCCACAGCGGAATCAACCGCCAACTTATCCAGCATATTTTTTACGCAGCGGATGCCCTTCCAGCTGCAACCCATCTCTGGGAAACATCCATACACACACATTGTATGTAGATGTGATATTGGTAGCACATTTCTTTCTCTTTTTTTTATTTATTTCCTATAGGGAGCTATCTAAATGTTAGTTTTTTGTTGTTGTTGTTGGTTGTAACCTAATCTAAATAGTTTGTAGAGTATCGTTCGAGTTTCGGAAGAAGTGACTCATGCGTATTGTTGGTTGTTAACCCAGGGAGGCGTACACTCCATCAATGGTAGTGTTAGCTTAGTTCATAGGTGGGGAGGGGGTAAGGGAAACAGTGTGGTTTCAAAACGTTCATTAATAGGTTTAATGTTTTTTCAAAACGTTCACCTTAGGTTTTTTTGCGCCGTTTATGTTTTTGTTTGGTTATTTTTCTTTGCTTTTCTGTGTTTTGATTGTCTCTTTACCTTTATTATTATTTTATTTTATTTTTTTCATATAATATCTCCATTAAACATATATGACAAATTCTCTGAGATATGTTAGTTGGAACTGCAAGGCTGTCAACAATCCTGTTAAGTGCAATCGAGTCTTAAACCATTTGAAGAGCCTAAATGCAGACTTTTTTTGCAAGAAACGCATCTTCGTTCCTCTGACCATTTTAGATTGAAGAAAAATTGGGTAGGTCAGGTTTTTCATTCCATATTCCATTCTAAATCTAGAGGCTGTGCGATTTTAGTGCATAAATCAGTCCCATTTGTCGTCTCTCAAACTGTTGTTGATCATAAAGGAAGATACATTATTATATCTGGAATGCTTTTCTCATCCCCTTTAACCCTGGCAAATGTTTATGCTCCTAATTACGATGACCCTACTTTTATTTCCTCCTTTCTGTCCTCCATTCCTAATATTCATTCACACCCACTTACTTTGGCTGGGAACTTTAACTGCGTTATGTCTCCCTCTCTTAATAGATCATCCAAAAAGATCATAGCTCTATCAAAATGTGCCTCTGTAATTCACAATTTTATGCAAAAAAA
>CAIGQQ010039723.1:4867956-4900389 GCA_903798035.1 Danio albolineatus
TATTTGTGAATATGCTTGGTATTTGTCAATCGCTTCACATTTATTTGCGGATTGTATTATATTTGTTTGGAATTACGAAACAATTCTGGCTCCATATCTGCCACCCTTATTTCAACTAGACCTTACACCAGGGCTATTCAATTGGTGGTCCGTGGGCTAAACCCGGCCCCCGAGGCAATTTGTTTTGGCCCTCCAATTAGTGTGACCATGACATCAAAAATAAATTTAGTTCAGTTGAAAAACAGCCGCTATAGTTCTGAAGTGACGTGCGTCTGTTCAATACACTACAAGCTGCAGTTGAAGGCTGCGCAGAGTGTGAGTCAAATGACATTAAGAGAGTGGAGCGGGCAGCTGAAAACATTTGGATATGTTTGTTGAAAAGGCCTTTTGTACAATGCACTGATGTTGTTGTTAGGGATGCAACGATTCGCCGATTTCACTGCACTTTAATTCGTCATGGTTAATCATAAAATTGTCTCAATGCCGCATTTCTGTTGCAAGGAACGAAACTGCTGCAATTTAACAAAGTTATGCCACATGTGCGTTAGTTTAAAGTTATGAGCTTGTACGCCGAAGCCAATAAGCACGCACACTAGATTAACGATAGCGGCGGGCCGTTCCATTATCACATCCTTTCCATGCTCAAGTTTGTTATTTCTAGAATATATTCCAATATATTGCGGAGCAATACGAAAAAATAAAGCAGTAGAAAACATCTCATGCTGTAGTGGGGAGGTTGTGTGTGGCTTTTAGTGCAATGTAAACAAAATATATGTTTGACAAATTAGAGTAACACTTTATTTTGATGGTCCATTTGAGTATCAGTAGACTGTCTGCCTAATATCTGTTGATACTGACATTCAACAGACATATAACTGACTATAAGAAACTTGCAAGTACATGTCAACTTACTGTACACTAACCCTACCCCCAACCCCAACCCTAACCTAACAGTCTACTTATTATCTAATGAGAATTAGTTGGCATGTAGATGCAATGTAACTTAAATTCAATAAACAGACCGTCAAAATAATGTGTGACCCGAATTATTATTAAAATGATTATGCATGTATTAACGCAGATGATAACAACAGTTAATCTAAATACTTAGGCCTGTCTAATATAAAGCTTAAGTTCACATTAGACGTGATAACCGTGAAACCATGATTATTCTTCAGACTGTATAATCGTACAACCAAAGTCTACAATTGTTGCATCCATAATTGTTATGCATTTCAAAACAGATGAATGTGTTTGAATGTAGAAAAAGCCTACTTCAGCAATGCGCTGCTTTTGTTGTGCTTTGAAATGCAACATTTGAATGTTAAATAAAGCCTATTATACAATGCAGTGATATTATGTAGTTTTAAAATACAACATATTAACATTTTGGGGCGCCACGGTGGCGCGTGAGTAGCACGTTCGCCTCACAGCAAGAAGGTCACTGGTTTGATCCCCGGTTGGGGCAGGTCCCGGTTGGGCCAGTTGGCATTTTTGTGTGGAGTTTGCATGTTCTCCCCGTGGTTGCGTGGGTTTCCTCCGGGTGCTCCGGTTTCCCCCACAGTCCAAAGTCATGCAGTACAGGTGAATTGGGTAAGCTAAAATTGTCCATAGTGTATGTGTGTAAATGAGAATGTATGAATGTGTTTCCCAGAGATGGGTTGTGGCTGGAAGGGCATCCGCTGCGTAAAACAAATGCCGGAGAAGTTGGCGGTTCATTCCGCTGTGGCGACCCCGGATTAATAAAGGGACTAAGCCGAAAAGAAAATGAATGAATGAATATTAACATTTTAATGTAGAAAAAGCCAACGTGGGTGTCTTAAGAAGCAAAAATGCAACATATGCAGTTGTGTCCTCACTCATATTGCAAGTCATACCTCTCCGGCCCTTCGTTTGGGATGCTTTTCATAAACTGGCCCCCATGACAAACTAATTGAATAGCCCTGCCTTATACCATCTCATCTTCTTCAATCTTTCTCCTCTTTAGTTTTATATGTGCTCACTCAAATAATTAACACAACCCTTCACATTAGTTTATTTCCCGATGCATTTAAGTAGGCTCAGATAACTCCACTACTGGAAAAACAACTTCAAATCCTGCACTCATAGACAATTACAGAATCCCTCATGACATTTATTTAAAAAAACATGAATGTTTTATCTTCAAGTTTATCTTCGAGACTAACAAGTCTCTTCTGGACACCAACTAGTCTGAATTCAAAAGTGGACACTGCACTCCACTTTCAGTTGTGAAATCCCTGAGAATCGTAAGACCCATATCCAAAACCTCATTGCTCATATTGCTGAATTTGTTTGCTGCTTATTACATGGTTTACCACCAAATTATCTTGACAACCCTGAGGAAGATGGGCATCTCCAGTGGTTCAGCTCTTACCATAAATAGGTCATTCAGGAAAAAAAATAACTTTTGCTGATGTGGTGCCTCAAGGCTCTGTTCTAGGGTCGGTTAACTTCCCCATCTATGTGATATTATTTATCTCTGCCATTCAGAAACATCTCTGAAAGAGATGCATCTACTACACTCAGAAAGATTTCTGTCAGACGCTACACTCCAGGGAAAATGGTCTTCACATCAACTCATGACCAAAAAAGGGTCTTTGTGAAGCTTTTATTGTCTTGAATTTATGATTGAATGAGGTTTTTGAATTTATGATGTGTCTTTGGGATCCTGTAGCCATGATATCCCATTGCATATATCGTCTCTGACCTTTGCATCAAGACTTATATGTTGCAACATACTGATATTGATGTTTCTGAATTGGCTTTTTATTGTTTTATTCTGTAATTGGCATGATTCAGTTTTATCTGGAAAGTAAAATTTTAAATGTTGATTCATTCTGAATAATCTGAATTCTCCTGAAATCATTATAACCAGTAGTTTATATAGAGTCTGCGCTACCTCTACTGTGAACATTATTTTATAGATTTCTCTCATTTTACTGTACGGAGAAGTATGACAGCATGAAAACCTTTTAATTTCTGTTTAATCACTGCTATTAGCAAATAGAATGGAAATTACTAAACTAACTACACTTTTAGTACGAGTGTATAGGAAGCAATTGGACTAAGAGATATTAGTTAATCTTGCATCCTCTCATTAACTTCAAAATGCTGAGATAGTATCTGTGAGAAATAACGCAAACCCAGGGCATGAAAAGCGGTGTTTTGTCTCTAATGAACATATTATTGAAGAGTATGGGATCGGATATAAATCAAAACTCTATTCATGAATTATGAATGACAAATGTGATCCTTTCCTAACTAGAAATACAATTTCAATTTGATAGTCACTTGAAATTTGAGATTAAATTCTAACTAGAAGCTGGAAACAAATTTAAATAAGTTATAATTACAATTAAGTTATAATTACAATTAACCTTTGACCATTAATCGGATTCCATGGTTGGGCTGACAGAATGAAACTCTACAACAACCAACTTTATCTCTCAATTCTGCCAGATGACCCAACAATTGCTCCACAAATATCAGCATGTCTGATAAATGTATCTGGTTGTATGATGTACCGCCACCTTCAACTCAACTTTTCCAAGACCTAGCTGCTGTTAATACCGGCCTACCCAACAGTCATCCACAATTTCACCATATAGCTGGTCACCTTAAAGATCACTCTTTCCAGTAATGTCGGGAACCTAGGAGTGGTTCTTGATGAACAGTTGAAATTTTCTGGCCACACTACTGCAGTTGGCCAATCATGCAGATTCTCCATGCAGAGTGAGTGAGTGAGTGAGTGAAAGCGATTATTCATAGACTAGAACAGGGGTCACTAATCTCGCTCCTGGAGGGCCGGTGTCCCTGCAGGGTTTAGCTCCAACTTGCCGCAACACACCTGCCTGGATATTTCAAGTATACCTAGTAAGACCTTGATTAGTTGGAGCTAAAATCTGCAGGACATCGGCCTTCCAGGAACAGGTTTGTTGACCACTGGACTAGAATGTCAAAATGGTCTATTGGTGGTGGATTCTTTTCATATCTACTGTATGTTAAAGACACATCTCTTTTCACTAACATGTATAAAAGTGTTACTTTGAATTCCAAATCCTCTAAAGTATTGTTAGGTGGCATTAATCACTGCAAGCTGAGCTGGGAACATTTCTTTAAAAAGACATTAACTGTAACGGTGTCTACTGTCTCTCATGTTTGTCTGTTTGTTTCTTATTGTCTCAAAGTTCACATAATGTTGTCCACATCCAGAACAGATGATTGTTGTGGTCATTAAGTCAAGAGCACAAGACTAATTTCTGAATCAGGCTGAGGCTGATTTATATTTTTACAGCCACTTTGCAGCCACATCTGACCTCTGGTCAAGTTGGATGGTGGACCCATTCTTGAACCATACTTTGCACTATACTGACGATGATTGGAAGCTGCGCCAGAGATGCCTTGAGATAGCATATTTTCCATAACATTAAAATTATTATTAACTATTATTATTAAAAAGAAATGCATCTTTATTTAAAATATTATTTACAGAATATACATGTTTGTAAAGAATTATAGCGATTTACTTCAGCTTCACTTCATCACCCGGTTTGTGGACATTAAATGAGGTTTATTTTATACATTAACATAATGGATATTCATACAGCAGTGGATAGTAACCTGTATCCTGTAACATTTGGCGGGCAAAAACAGTGCAAAGCTGTGTGCATGTGTCCGCTGTGCGCGTGTGTGTGTATCTGTGTGTGTGCGTGAACTTTGTAACGACATTGTGTGTGACTTATCGTTGCAACTCCACAACAAATGCATCAGATGTTCATTGTTAAAGTTCTTACTGTAGTATTTCTCACAAGCATTATGCGCCATCTGCTTTCTTCACGTCTGTCTGTAGTCTGAGGCAGCCGAGGGCGGAGACTGAGGCATGCTGACAGGCACGTGGGAACGGTGGGCGGGGAATACTAGCCTTAGGCCCCGTTTACACTAGTGCGTTTTCGTTTTAAAACGCATAAGTTTTGCTACGTTTACGCCATCCGTCCACACTACGCCGGAGTTTTCGAAGTGCGAAAACGGAGCGTTTTGAAAATGCTGGAGACACCGTTTCCATTCTAAAATGCTGCTGTTGCGTTTTAGTGTGGATGGAGGGAAACGGATATCTTCGAAAACAGAGGCGTGGCTGCTGAGATCCGCTACGTGATTGGGGCGTTTGGTCATTGCGTATCCTTTCCTTATTCGTCAAGCGCACATGGCTATGACGTCACCGGCAGACGGCAGACCAGTCTTCACTGTAAACACGGCATTTTCGATAGCCATGGATGTTTTATATTCATTTGTTACTTTAAGTAACAACTCGACCTCGTCGTCTCTCCTCAAAAAGACCTCTCTTGCTTTCTTTGCCATCGCGTTCATCGTTCCTCCAGCGTTTGTTGACTAACAATAACCAAACGCTGAGCGAGACACGTGCTTCCTGTTTTTACTTAACCGCGCATGCTCAGAGTGCGCGAATGGTGCGCGAATGGTCACGTGATATACGTTTCTGGTGGAGGGAGATCTGTTGAGATCCGCTAGTGTGGACGCAGATCGTTTTCATGCTAAAACGTCGTTTTTAAACTAAAACGCACTAGTGTAAACGGGGCCTTAAAGTCCCAGTACACAAAAACCGCTAAAAGCTGCTCAGAGCTATAAAATAGAAACCTCTCCAAGGTATAATAAATAATCTGATGGGTGTTTTGAGCTGAAACTTTACAGACACATTCTGGAGACACAAAAGACTTATCTTAAATCTGGATAAAGAGGTAAACTATGTGCCCTTTAAGGCAACGTGTGTTATAATTTGAGTTGTTTAGCATTGTGATGTTCAATAAATATTATATAGTGTGTTACCTTCAATTATTTTAAAATCAAATAATGCACCCTTCATTCAAAAATCTCTCACTTGTAATATGTGAGCATACTTATTGTACAAACTTGTCAGTAAACTTTGTCTTATTTGGTTTAGTTCTTTTATTTATCAGAGGTTGCCACAGCAGAATTAACTGCCAACTTATCCAGTATATGTTTTTTTTTTTTACATCGGATGCACTCTCATATTCATACTCATACACTATGGCCATCATAGCTTATTTAACTCACCTATACCACATGTCTTTGAACTGTGGGAAGAACCGGGGAACTCAGAGGAAACCCACGCAAACATGGGAAGAACATGCAATCTCCACACAGAAATGCAAACTGACCCAGCCGGGGCTTGAACCAGCAGCCTTCTTGCTGTGAGGTGACAGTGCTAACCACTGAGCTACCGCACCACCCCTTGTCAGTGAACTATGAGGGCAAAAAAATAAACAAATAAATAAAAATAACAAAAAGACTGTTCATTGATTGTAATCGATTCAAAATGTTCAACTAATCGAGATTTAGATTTTAGGCCAAATCGCCCAGCCCTAAGCACTATACATACAAACAAGCAACATACTGTATTGTTGTCATGTTGCATATGTAAATTGTTGGATTATTGTCAGGATCTGCAGAGAAACATAAGTTCACTCTTCCATATAAAATGAAGTTGAAATTTTAATCTTGAAATGACAAAGCACATTTTTTCAAACATAAACTGTCACACCAACAAACTGACAAAAGTTGTCTGACACTATTTGTGGTATTCTCATCCTGTGAAATTCAACTGCAATCAAGATGACAGCTGTTGGCAATTGAAAAATGTCAGAAAAACACCCTCCCATTGTGAGATGATAAATGCATGCTCACATAATGGCAAGGGGCCCTTTAACTTATTATTTCATCCACAAAGGCAACTCTGCATTCTGGCCTTTCATTGAATGTGAGCCCAGATTCAAAGATTGCCCAGACACTTGCTTATCCATACAGTTGCTATGGTACCAAATTCATAAACCTAGCAATGTGTGACAGGAAGCCATGAAGAGGCCCTTTGTCCAGCTTTTAGACATCTAATGAGTTCGCAGTGAATTAACTGTTATAATTAAAAAGCTGAAGAGGACACTGGGGAGAAATGACAAGACAGAAAGGGTGAGTGATACTGTACAGCAATGAAGGTGTGACAATATGTTATAGAGGAAATTACCTCTATAATCAATCCAAGTGCAGATTTTATTTAAATGATAACATTTTCTCTAAACTTTGCAATTCTGTTGAGTTAGTGCATACAGTACATACTGTATGTATTACTGTTTATTCCAAAAAAAGAAACAATTCTTATAAACAACTTTGTTCATACATGCACTCATTTTAATTAGTCCAAATGAACTCAATTCAACTGAAGATCACAAAAACTACTGTTCATAGTTAATTTGTTTACAAGAGAAATACACTCAATCCACATATTTGCCATTATATGTTAGATTTTTAAGATTACCTTTTAAAAGTTTCACAGTTCAAAATCCAAACAACCATGTCTAAATTACCTTTATTGTCTTTCCTCTTTTTTAACATACATAAGTCATCCAGAATGTGGATGACTCTTAAGGGGGTCGCACACCAGATGCGCCGCTCGGCGACGCTACACATCGTGCCACGCACCACCATGCATTTTACAGTTCTAAACAAAGGTTTCTATTAGAGTAACCTCCGCAGCTGTCTGCGACGCCCAGTTACAACTCAGGACACTGTTCATATTTCTGCTGTGCCACAGAGCACCATCTAAATAGTTTCATTTTAAATAGCGTGCGAATGTGCACGTCTAGTGTGCAATACGTCCAACAAACATGTGTGCGCCGTCACAGCACTGAGTGTAGTCTGTAATCAGCAATAATCCAATCAGAGCGATCCAAGCTTACTATAAATGAATCAGTTTTTCCCCTACAAGTCTATCTTCGTTTTGGAAGAATCCCCCCTACCTCCCCATCTTCTCCTTTTTTCCTCCCTTTTCTAAAGGGGAGCTTTCGAGACCTATCTGATCTCGGACCCCCTTATATGCTTATTGACTGGGCTCATCTTGATGAATCGATTAAAATATTTGACAATGACAGCTGATCACCAAAATGGATGTTTCACCATCAGCCACTTCAGAAAAACTGGTCTGTCTTCTGGAAAGCAGAGGCCAGAGGTTGACTTCTTTGAGAAGACAGACCAGTTTTTCTGAAGTGGCTGATGGTGAAGCATCCATTTGCCTGGCAAAGAGGCAGTGGCTGCCATTAATTCAAGGATATTTTGTAAATCTTTAAGGGGACATGTTATCACCTGTTTTAAAAACACCCCCAGTCTCAGAATAGAAAGGGATGGCTCTAGCATGATCCAAGCTTGCAAGTCCAGTGTTGTACCAAGAAAGACAATGCACTGTTTGTGAGACAACAGGCATTTTGTATATTGAATTCCAACCCTTATCACTCCATGTTTAGGGAAGGGGCTGATGATTCAAGGGAGTCAGGCTTTATGGCCCGTTTCAACTGAGTGGTACAGTACGGTACGGTATGGGTCGGTACGGGTCACCTTTATCAGGCTTGCGTTTCCACTGCAAAAGGGTACTCTTTTGGTGGGCGTGGTGTACGACAGAAAGTTTGACGACGTCATTTTCGCTCGAGGAAATGTCTACAGTAAAGCTTTATGGGTCGTTCACAAATCATAAGAGAAGCACTTCTCACAACACAGATGCTTTATTATACACATAAACACTGGTGTAAAAATGTCATTACTGACTGAACATGATCTGATTATAACTGCAGATCAATGATGGAAATAGCCTACGGTCCGCGATTATATCAAATAAATAAATAAATGCAGCATATATGAACACATACAGCCCCACACAGTCTCCGATGTTACCAAATTACAGAAAAACTACACACAGCAGACATGTATGCCTTATTTAGGTTCAAAAACAATATGAAATAGAGCCCCGTCTGTGCAAACCTCTCATCTGTGTCTTTTATCTTCACCAGTACATGTAGCCTCTCCGTCATTATTCTCTCGTTAGAGAGTAACTTCATTCCGAGTTTATAATAGTCCAGGTTAAGAACTTTGTTATTTCAAACATTGACGTGCACGTGAGCACAAGACAAAGCGAAACCACTCGCCCTCGCGCTTATGGGCTCGTAACCCATAAGAATCTGCTCTCCTCTCGGCTTTGTGGCCGTTCAAGATGACGACAAGGATTGTTTGAGCTCAGGGCCAACCATGGCTCGTTATTATATGCTGATATTATTTTGGAGCATTGTCTCTCGGCTGTGTATTAAACTTGGCGGGTCCTTTGTTTTCATTCTGCTTGTTGCGTGAGCAAATGACGTATCTCTGTAAGCCAATGGCGTTCAGCTGTGCATCTAGCTCCGCCTTACAGCACGCTTTGGTACCCTTGGGACCCTTTGCAAAGGGTGACTAAAAAGGGGTATGGTACGGTTCGGTTCGGTAAACTTTTAGACAGTGGAAACGGCCTTAAAAGCGAACCGTACCGTACCGTACCGTACCGTACCACTCAGTGGAAACGGGCCATTAGAGACCGCTTGAGAAAGTGCCACATTACTCAGTTTGGATGTCTCAAACAAAATGTTGCCAGCTACATAGGTCCTCCACAGATGTGCCAAAAGACAAGGGTGCAGGGCTGGCATGGTGCCAATGGCCACAATTACAGGTGTGCTGCTCTACTTTTTCTTCCTCAGCGGGGAGGATGGAAATGGGAGACAAGTGCAGAGGCTAGCCTCAGTGAAGACAGCAACTCATGAAAAAAGGACATGCTCATGCTCCTACACTGAGATCAGGAAGTGTCAATGTGTTCCATCTCTGTGTGGGACTAGCAAAGGCAGGAGACACATACATTACGACCATTATCAGCTCACAGAGTGACATTGCAGAAGGAGCACTCACAGTGGGACATTTAAAACAATGTTAAGAAAAATTGCTAAGAAAATGTGCTCTGGAAATTGCTTTTTTTTTTAATATCCCAGACATCTCTAAAGGAGAGATGCACTGTTGGAGTGTGAGGAGTGAAGAGGAGCTGTTTCATATCTGAACTGGTTTCATATCAGAGCTTTGCTTTGAGGTACATCTCATTGCTGTAATGGAAAACATGAGATGATGGGCTGGCTTATTTAGAGTCTGGCCCCACCCCTACTGCTAGGCCAGGGGTCGCAAGTGGCACTTTACATGCTCTGTATTGGGCAGCATGTATGCCATGTATATTTACTGTATATGTATATGTAACTGTATTTGTAACACAGAAAGCAATGTTTCAAAGAGAACAATCGTTATCTTGGTGTTTATGTAATGTGACTGAAAAGAGTTTTAATATAACTATTATAAACCACTTGCTGTCTATTTCCCACAATTTAATCCATGGATTGTTAATTTTGAGACATTAACGCTGGACATTCATTTTAAATTATGGCAACAAGCCATGACCTTGTTAATTCTAAATTGAAAATAGCATTGCTTCATTTTATCTGCAAAGCTGACAACAATAAATATCACAATTATGTTTAAAATGGAGAGAACTATCTAGACATCAGTAAAAATATTTGCTGCAGAATGTGCAGTTAATGAGATTTAAAGACCGATCCCAACAAGATGTCACTAGTCATTGTGTATATGATGCAGTGTGTCTTATTCCCCATAAAAAGTATTCACAATTATAATTTTTATAATTGCCTTGAACAGCTGTGTACATGTAAACCGGGATATACAATGGGTACGGAAAGTATTCAGACCGCCTTAAATGTTTCACTATTTGTTGTATTGCAAACATTTGCTAAAATCATTGAAGTTCCTTTTTTTCCTTATTTACATACACACAGCACCACATTTGTTAAAAAAACTGAAATATCACATAGTCCTAAGTTTTTAAACCCTTAGCTCTGTTTTTAGCAAAAGCACCTTTTTGATCTAATACAGCCACAAGTCTTTTCGGAAAAGATCCTCTGCCAATCCTCCTTGCAAATCGTCTCCAGTTCTGTCAGGTTAGATAGTAAACATTGGTAGACAGCCATATTTAGGCCTGTCCAGAGATGCTCAGTTGGGTCAGGGCTCTGGCTGGGCACGAAGTTGTTGCAAAGCCACTTATTTTAGATGTGTGCTTAGGGTTATTGTATTGTTAGAAGATAAACCTCCAGAGCACTCTGGAGGTTTTTGCAGAGGATATCCCTGTACGTGGCCACATTCATCTTTTCCCCGATTTCAACCAGTCATCATGTCCCTGCAGCTGAAAAACAGATGTGTATGTGTGTGTGTGTGTGTGTGTGCATGTGTGTGCGTGTGTGTGTGTGTGTGTGTCTGTGTGTGTGTGTGCCTATAATAAGAGCCATGTTCGTGTATTAAAACAAGTCTCTTCGATAACATCTAGAAAGTAAAAAGTTTTGGTTCAATCACTTGTGTCTGGTATACAATTACGCAATTATGCTGAGATTTTCAGTACATAGAATGAATTCATTTCAATTGGAAAATACACTTCAAATGCAATAGCTAGGAACTGTAGACTCTAAAAATTTGTATCATAATAATTCCATCCCTTCTTTTGGCAGATTGAACAATTTTATATATGACTCGATAATATGTAGTTGGAAAAAAACATGAGAGAGATCACAGAATGGACTGAAGTTCGCCAAAGTATCAAAAGGCTTTATATGTGAATAATGAGCCAAACTATTAAGGGCTTAGTGTCTAGAACCCACAGATATGACCCTTGAGGTTATGGGTCCTCCTTTGTAAGACCTAAAGAGCACACAGTTCGAACCCTCCATTCAGACCATAAATAAGAACAGATGATTCATTGTGGGAATTCGTAGATCAGAAAATTCCCTACTTGATGAGACATTGGTAAGGGTAAAAGATGAGATATAATATATCCCCTGAAAGACAAAGGAGTCTTTGAGATGCATCTCTCACCGAGTGTTGAATCCCAAAGTAGACAGGACAGTTGTGTCTATGTGTCTATGTGTCTGTAAATATGCCTGCGTGTCATTAAAGTGATTTTGTTTATATAGATGAAACCATATAGATTTTATTCTTTATTTCAGAAACAAGCATGTGAATGTTTTCCACCATTATTAAGACATTCTACCAACTAAATCAAACCTCCTCCAAAGATCACTTGTCTCAATGTTTCATGCAGTACTCTGTAAAAACATTTTGTTAACAAACACAATTATGAAATCCATGGAAGTCAAAAACATTTATTTATGGCCATTGTGTTTAAAACTTTAGGGCAATTCTATCAAAGTATTATTTTATCATTTAAATCATTCTAAATTGTATCAGTGGTCGGATGAATTGGATGAATAGTACTGCATTCACCAGTTCCATCAGCTTACATTCAACAAACGCACATGTATTGTGCTGCTCATATGGAAGTTTATACAGAAAAAGTATTCATGACGATGGAGGAAAATTGCACTTAGCAAACACAAGGGAGAGCCATGATATAGGCTATATCTGAAATCACTCCCAATACCCTAAATGAAACACTAAACCTTAAAAAAAAAAAAAAAAAAAAAGGGGGCTCATTTCACAAGTCTCTTAGAATCATTTTTAATCCATTCAGCTGATTTCTTGTCTGGCAGGGTCACATTTAGCTTAGCTTAGCATAACTGAATTTGACCATTAGGATTTCGTTCAGGAAATTCAAAAAGGGCTTTGATCATTTTTTTGTACTTATATTGTCTAATAAAACTGACAATTCTTTTTTTTAAATGTAATAGTCAAGAAACACTGCTGCTGTAGACTCCTCAGGGCCTACCCATCGACATAATCATACTTTAGACCTAATATTATCGATATTGTTAATGTTGAAGTTGTGCAGCAGAGTGATGACATTTAAGATCACTATTTAATCTCCTGTCTATTGTGCATTGATAGCTCTACAAAATCATCTTCTATTCACAAATATGGTAGGACGATCACCGCTAGCACTAAAGATGATTTTGTTAGTAACCTACCTGATCTTTCTAATTTCCATAACATTCCAGGAAGCCTAGAGGAGCTTGACACTGCAACTGAAACTATTGATTCCGTCCTTTCTAGCATGTTAGATATAGTTGCTCCGTTACACTTCAAAAAGATTAGAGAAAAAAATCTGACACCATGGCACAATGAGCACACGCGTGTCTTAAAGAAAGCAGCCCGGCAAAGGGAGCATAGATGGAAGAACACAAAACTAGAAGTTTTATTGTCTGGCCTGAAAGGAAAGTTCACTTAATTTTAGAAAAGCTTTAACATCTGCCAGTTCTGCTTATATTTAAATTTTAATAGAAGAAAATAAACACAACCCTAGGGTCCTGTTTACCACAGTAGCCAATCTAACTAAAAATAAGGCATCAATATGCATTTCTCAACATAGCAATAATGACTTTATGAACTTTTTTACATGCCACATTGATGATATCAGAGATAAAATATGCACCATCAGTCTGCCCCCTACAGCATCGTCTCAATTAGAGCACTGTAGACCGTAAATGGATAAACTTATATATGGATAAACTTGATAAAAAAAATTTCAACAGTAGGTGAGGAAGAATTATCTAAACTGATAAATTCATCAAAATCAACAACGTCTATGCTAGATCCTATACCGACCAAATTATTAAAACAATTGTTTTCAGAAGTTTCTGAACCTGTTCTTAACATTTTTAATTAATCCCTACTCCTACACTCTAAAAAAAAAAAAGGTTCCTTGAGGTTCTATATAGAACCCTGGGGTTCTATACTTGGCCAGTAGAACCTTTTACCCAAAAAATGGTTCTATTTAGAACCCTTTGAGTGCAAAAAACTTTTTTGATTAAAATGGTTCTATAATTTATGATTTATAACATACTTATATAGTAAAGATTATAAAATATTTAAAAGCTATAACACAGAGAGACAAAGCTTTTTGAGTCAAAACCTAATAAAACGACTGCTATGGTCAAAAACCTAATCAATGTATGATGGGATTTTTGTTTCATTCAGGTTTGTACATAACCATATAACTAATATATTATATATGCTTAATATTTAACATTTTTGACAAATTATTTTGTGAAATAAATTAAATGACCAGTTTATTAAGACTGTACAGTGTGTTGTTATGGTCTAATAATTTATTTTAAACTAATTATCATGAAAAAGCCCTCTGGTGTTGTCATTAATTGGTGGACTGGTGGTGAAGAGCCTCGAGAGAGTGACGGTTAATTTTTGAAAAGGAGAAGTCGATATTTCAGCTCCATCATTCAGGTACGTTATTACTCTTTTAAAATTATAATAATTAAATAATTTGTATTACGAGGTAATGTTTCAATTCGATAGAAAATCCCTTGTGTTATATGGTGATACAGACTGAATATGGGCGTAACGTTAATATGGATACTGTGCTTGTAAGTTACTGATAACCTCGTCTGCCTTCGGTTCAGAAATCTGTGTTAAGCTGACTTTGCTCTGCTTTTTGTTCGAAATAAGTTACGATTTCGCTTTATTTGTTTGTCAATATTAATTAAAATGCCAATAACAATAAAACAGCTGCGTTATTTGAAGGCGAGCTTCGAGAGGGAGCGTGAAGCGCGTGCACGCTCTTTTAACGGTAACTTGATATGAGCCGATTTCCGCTTTCGTGCAGTTTTTATCTCCAACCTTGTACAAACGCTTACTTCTAGCTTGTTCTTGTGTGAGTTTAGCAGAGTTTAACCCGGGCTAAACTCTGTAAAGTAGTGGACACTGCCCACTGTTGACACATTCCGGCTAGTCTGCTAACTGTTAACCGCAAGGTTACAGTTCAGCGCTCGTGCCCGCACCGAGTTTATGCACGCGCTAAAGTGATTATGATCGCTAATGGTATTATTGAAACCTTTTAAAGCCAAAACATATTTTAATAATCCATAGATGAAAGATCAGGTGTTATTTATGTAGGACATACAAACATGCAGGCTATGTATTGTGAAATATTAAAGCTTGTTAAATATAGGCTACATATATGTATATATTGTGCTAAATAAGTTTAAAATTCTTATTTTAATATGTATATCTAACTTTTCTTCAAACAGCCTGGAAACTGAACTGCATCATAAATCTTGTGCTCGGTATGTATCATTGTTTTTAAATCTAATCAAACTGTATTAAGTATAATGAAATGAATATTATAAAAGACTTTAACATTGTATTCATGATTACAGAAAGAGTCAAGGGACCCATATTAAGTTCGCAACCTTGGTCTGCAGGACACAAGTAGCTTTGAAGAGGAAATATCCCAGCTTAAAGAAGGACATGTGTTACATCCATAATTGTGACACAATTATCATCAACAAGGACACCTGGTAAATATTGTATTTTATAACATATATATGTCAGACTTGGTTGTTGGGTTCTGAAAAAAATATATTTATCACAAAAATGTTCTATTACTTATTGCTGCTGTTTTAATACAGTAAGAATATTAAGGTCATTGCTTATTAAAAAGTCCTGCAGAGAAAAAATATGTATTGAAATAAAGTGTAAATATGCCTACAGGACCCCTTGTTGCAATGTCTTCAGAACAAATTTAAAAATGATCATCAATCATCTCGCAAATGAAACTAAATAATGGGATGAAAAGAAAGTAAACTGTACTCTGAGGAACATAACACAAGGCAAGTTCAGTTCAATAAATCTTATGTCAAAGGTAGATTAATTCTGTGATATAAATTCATATTTACACACTCTAAAATGCTGTCTTCCTACCTCAGATTGTGATGGGCCTGGAATGCGACACCAGATACTCATAAGTCAAGAACCGACTGAAACACCCTTTTCCAGAGCACAGATTATGGAGGGGTTTGCAGAACTAATGGAGCAGTTTCTTCTTCTTGGAGGGCCACAGCTTGTGAGTAAACACTGTTACATTGTGTGTTAAATAGTTTTGAGTTCATGATGACTTCAAAGAAATTTATATTGCTGAAAATGTGTCATTTGGAAACTTACACATGAAGTAAACAAAATGTTTGTTTTTTTTTGCATTTAGGATGCTGCATAGAAAACTTGGTGAAGAACACAGAAACGTCTTTAAAAAAAAGGCTCAAAAAAGGAAAGAAGAAAGTGCTCTATAACAGTCTCATTGGACCAGCAGAGGAAACCGCAGAAGGTAACTACACCCTATATTACATACTATATCCCCGAAACACACACACTTTAATTTTTATCAATTATAACTGTAATTCTATTTGATGACTTATGTTAATTGGTTAAAAGTACTCAACATTAAAATGTTGTTTTACAGAAATCCAAAGGTCCTACACCATCCAGGATTCAGCAGCTCTCCTGATTCCACCTAGGCTTGAAGTGTCAGCATTACAATGGGCAACACTCATTCGCTATCCTTCGACTTCCTCATTTATCAGAAGCACCACAGTGGAGTGAATCACCAATTAATCTGCCCTTTCCGGCCACAACCCAGCACTTGGAAACACCCATATACTCTCTCTTACATCTACACACATTCACTCACTATGGCCAATTCACCTATACCGTACACATGCTTTTGGACTGTGGGGTCAACCGAAGAACACTGGGAGAACTTGCAAACTCCACACAGAAATGCCAACTGGCCCAGTCAGACTCGAACCAGTGACCTGCTTGCTGTGAGGTGACAGATCTAACCAGTGAGCCACTGTGCCACCCATGGACAAAACTATTTAGGTTATAAGAGGCTGACAGACATGGACATGCTACAGGTTGTGGAATGGCTGTTCGCAGTGTTTTGTCTAATCATTTTGCAATGTTTTTGCAATGTTTTTCATTAAATTATGTATAAAAATAGATGTTACCATGAACAATACATACATGTACCATCCACTTTTTGAATTTGTAGTGTTATTTAATAGATTTTAATTGTTTGTGTATTGTTTCTATCTGCATTGTGATATATTTTTCTTCATTTTAGAGATGTGTGAAAGTTAAGTACTGTATTTGCTCAAACAGTAAAAAAGCTTATAAAAGTGAAATCCTTACAATTACATTGTTAAATGCCATTAAACTGTTAAGTTAGATCTGCCATCCAATTCAAAGTATGCAGAGGTGCAATTTTAAATATTATTTAAAAAATATTTTGTATAATGAATTGAATACATTTAAACAATTTGAATTGTCTGGATTGGTTTTATTTTTTGATTCATTAATAAGTAACAATAATTCAATTAAAAATAAAAGGAGCCCTTAAATGGTTCTAAATAGAACCATCTAACTTGAATTCAAAGAACCATTTGGGGTTCTATTTAATGAACCCTTAAAATGGATCTATATAGAACCGTTTTGGGGTTCCATATATGAAGCGCTTGATAGAACCCTTTTTGGTTCTATATAGAACCGTTTGTTTTAAGAGTGTAGGATACGTTCCTAAAACTTTTAACTAGCTGTCATTAAGCCTCTTATTAAAAAAAAACAACTTGATCCCAAAGAACTAGCAAATTATAGACGCATTTCAAACTTGCTTTTTCTATCAAAGATACTAGAAAAAATCGTATCTGCTCAACTATGTTCCTTCCTACAAAGAAACAATATTAATGAAAAATTTCAATCTGGATTTAGAGCATTTCATAGCACAGAAACTTCACTCCTAAGAGTTACAAATGACCTCCTTCTGTCGTCCGACCGTGGTTGCATTTCTCTCTTAGTGCTATTAAACCTCAGTGCTGCATTTGATACAATCAATCATAATATTCTCCTTGATAGGCTTGAAAATTATGTTGGTATTACAGGAACTGCATTGGCCTGGTTCAGGTCTTATCTATCTGAACGTTATCAATTTGTTCATGTTAATGAAGAGACATTATACAGATCAAAAGTACACTGTGGGGTACCACAAGACTCAGTTCTTGGTCCCTTACTTTTCACACTAAATATGCTACCGCTAGATGATATCATTAAAAAACATGGAGTTAGCTTCCACTGTTATGCTGATGATACACAACTTTATATCTCCTCTCAACCTGACAATATGTTTGAATTTACTAAACTAACAGATTGTATAGCTGATAATAAAAATTGGATGACTAATAACTTCTTATTACTAAATTCAGATAAAACTGAGGTCTTGCTTATTGGTCCCAAAAACCTCACACGCAAAACCCTACAACACTGTCTAACCTTTGATGGATTCTTAGTTTAGTCCTCATCTTCAGTCAAACATTTGGGGGTGATTTTTGATAGCAGCCTGTCATTTGAATGCCAGATTTCAAGCATCTGTAAAACTGCATTTTTCATCTTAAAAATGCTGCCAAACTTCGACATATGCTATCAATGTCTGATGCGGAAAAGCTCATTCATGCTTTCATGACGTCTCGATTAGATTATTGTAATGCATTACTAGGCGGCTGCCCTGTTGGCCTAATTAACAAACTTCAGCTAGTTCAAAATGCAGCTGCTAGAGTGCTTTCTAGAACAAAGAAATATGATCATATTACTCCAGTTCTTTCAGCATTGCATTGGCTCCCTATTAAATATTGTATACATTTTTGAATTTTACTGACTACAAAGCCCTGAACGGCTTGGCTCCCCAGTATTTGCGGGAGCTCCTGGTTTATTATAGCCCATCACGTCCTCTACACTCAATTAATTCTGGACAACTGATTATTCCCAGAATATCAAAATCAACTGTAGGCGGTAGGTCTTTCTCTTATCTGGCACCTAAACTCTGGAACAGCCTTCCTAGCACAGTTCGTGAAGCAGACACACTCTGTCAGTTTAAAACTAGATTAAAGACACATCACTTTGCACTAGCATACACATTAAACAAAAATGCTGTTGGAATCCAAATCCTCTAAAGGATTGTTAGACTGCATTATTTAGGGCAACCGGAGCCGCCAACACTTGCCAAAAGACATTATAATTTGAACAACATCTGCGCTCATGTTAGTCTGTTTTTTATTATTCCCGAGGTTTCCATAATCCTGGACCAGGCCGTATCCTGAGCAGCTGCTGTGGTGGTCATGGAGGAGTGGAGAGCATGAGACCAATCCCTGTAAAGACGAGTCCTCGCATTGTTCCCGAAGGGCTAGCCTGTTCACCAGCCGGTGACCCACCTGTCGTCTCTCCGTGATGGACGTCCAGCGTTCTCCAGCCTCCGGCGCCTAGACTGCAGCTCTGCACAAGACGTCTGGCCATAGGAAAAATGGTCATGCCCAACTGAGCCTGGTTTCTCTCGAGGTTTTTTTAATTCTTCACTTTCGCCAATTGGTGAAGTTTTTTCCTCGTCGCTGTCGTCTCTGGCTTGCATGGTTCAGGACTTGTAGGGCTGCATATTGATGGATTAATCTTCAGTGTTTGGACTCTCAGCAGTGAATATTAAACCACGCTGAATTGAACTAAACTGAACTTCAACACTGAAAACTGGACTGACACTGTTTCAATTTTTTATAATGCATGTGATGCTGCTTTGACACAATCTACATTGTGAAAGCGCTATACAGATAAGTTAAATTGAATTGAATTGAATTGAATTGAATTAATACAGTATGCCTGCACCAGGCGGCGTGGTATCAAACAGCTCGTGAGAATGTGGTGTTTTCAGAGACCATCTTAAAACCATGGAGACATGAGATATGACTGTGTCACGTTCCATCAAATAACACAGTATGATATGATGCGTTCAACCTCCTAACCAATCTCTTACATTCCATGATTTACAGTTAATTATAGTCTTTATAATCAATTCATTTATAAAATACACAATCTAACATTATGGATCAAACAATATATAGAAATTTAAACGGAATGCATAATGCATAAGGGTCCTTGCATAATGCACAGTAAACTATGCTGATGCATTCATTTTATTAATAAACTATGAACATAAATAATAATTTAATGTAAAAAAAGTAAAGCTATTATATGCTATTTGATATTTCAAAAAGATAACACGGGCACCTTGTCAGAGTCTAAAAAAGAAAATGTAGAAAGCCCATACATACTGAAGTTGATGACATGCAACAAGCGTTTTATTGATTGTGTCAGTCAAGTGTAGGTCTATGTGTTCTTTACAGTAGCTTGTTTGAGGAGATGTGTCTCTCTATTCATGGTTTCTAGGTGCTCTCTGTTGAAAACCACCAATGTGCAGCATAATAAACAGTACAAACAGTGCTTGTCAAAGCCAAAAGATATGTTGCTTATGGACAAAGATGCAAAGACTAAACACTATTCAACGGATAAGACAGATGTTGTCAAGCCTGCCATTAGAAAAAAAAACCTTTCGTACTAAAAAATGAACAGCACACATTTTAAAACATATGGAGTCCTTTCATCAGTTATATCCTAGATGTGGAATTAAGAGAGGAAGAAGTTGTGTGGACAATGCAGTTCCAGTCTCAAAGTTCTGTATGTACAAACTGAAAATAAAAACACTGTTTCATTCACCGTTTAAATTAAATAAAGGTTCGACATTACTGAGGGAGCTATTCAGTCAAGATCAGAGTCATTTTATTATTATTTTTTGTTTGATTAATATTAAAAACACAGTCAGCAAAAATAAGATGTTTTTACTTTAAGATGCAGCACAATGAGAAAGTTACAGACAACACAATTTCCTGAACGTTTCCGTTATAAGGCATAACCAACTGAATGCTCGTCAAATAAGACAGGTGGACATAATTATTGGTCATGAGTCTAAAGCCGTGGTCACAGAGTACTTGGAACCATGTGATATTTCAGTTTTTAATTTTTAATAAATCTGCATAAAATGTCAACAATTCTGTGTTTTCTTGTCAATATGGGGTGATGTGTGTACATTATTGAGGAAAAATATTAACTTAAATGGTTATAGCAAATGGCTGCAATATAATAGAGTGAAAATTTTAAACTTTTTGTACCCACTGTATGTACTGTATCAATAAAAGATGCATGAAAACTACAATGTACAAACTCACACAAACATACATAAAAGCAAAACTGACAACAAATAGGAATTCAAATTAAAAGAGAATGCATGTCCTAATAACTTTTTTATTATTTGAAATATTAAGTTATAGTTAGTTACAGTTATTTAGTTACAGCTCACAAACACATTATGTATTTACGTAGGTGTGTTTTGTTTATGTTCGCATATGCAGTGCTCAGCAAATATAAGCACACTCCTCACAAATCTATCTTTTAAATCCATATTTTTAGTAGGAAGCGACCCAATATTACACTTTTTTGCATATACATTAGATTAGTCAGTACTGAAGCCAAATCTGGAGCTTATCTAATAAAATAACTTATGATAACGGTCCAAAATTAGTACACCCAAATTTATATGTTATAAAAAATATTATATACAATTTTTTTAAAATCAAGAGAAGCAAAATAAAATTGAAAAATTTAGTTGAAATTTTGTAGGTTGCATTTATTGCATTTTTTTTTTTGCAATATTTTTCTTGAATTTAATTGTATTACCTTTCAATTTCTAAATATGTTTGGTGACTTTTTTTCACGTGTTCACAATTTCACAATTCGTGTTTACACATACCTTTTTTCATTTTTGCACAAACCAGACATGCAGCAGGCAAAAATAGAATTTGAACTATACCAGAAATGCAACTTATTCTGTTTATAACACTATCTGCTTTTTAAGTGACATGTTGAGAACTATTTCCAGGTCCAAGCCTCAACTCATTTGAATTGAGAAAAGCTCACTTGCCATAACCACTGTCTCTTGACATGCTGCATCCCAGACACCAACATTTTATGTTTTTAAAAAAGATGAATTCCTGTCTGAATGTCTGAAATTAGGCATGTATATAAACATTATAATTGTGTTTTTTATTAGAGCACATTTTGACCATATACAGTAAGTGCCATTTGTTGTTCATTCTTGGAATCTGATAGAGCATTTGGACCAGAGACTCCATATTTAATCTTAATGAGTTAAGAGTAAATTCTTATACATAGGCTAACCTACCCAAGCCTACACCCCTTTCAGAAGCCTTTGGTCAGTACAGTAAGTACACTTAATTCAAATCACTTTCGGAAGATTTTTTATTTAGCATGATCTTTCCTATGGATTTTTAATTCACTGACAACCTTAAAATGCAACTCATAAATGTATGTCTTTCATGAGCACGACTACTATGCCTTCCTTATTCCCACCCTACCCAAGCTTTTATTTTTCTAACTATGTCAGAAACAATGCATTAGTATAGCATTTCTTATAAGCATGCCTGCCTTACTTATAAGTTGCTTTGGGCTAATTGACAAAATGTGAATGTGTAGAATATTGACAATATATTGATCGTTTTTCTTCCAAATTATAAAATTACTGACCACATTTGCACCGTTCACACCCTAATCATTCATTCATTCATTTTCTTTTGGGGTTAGTCCCTTTATTAATCAGAGGTTGCCACAGCTGAATGAACCACCAACTTATCCAGCATTTGTTTTACGCAGTGGATGCCCTTCCAGCTGCAATCCATCACTGGGAAACATCCATACACACTCATTCACACACATACACTACGGACAATTTAGCCTACCCAATTCACCTATAGTGCATGTCTTTGGACTGTGGGGAAACCAGAGCAACCGGAGGAAACCCACACCAACACGGGGAGAACATGCAAACTCCACACAGAAAAGCCAACTTACTAGGTTAGCTCGAGCCAGTGACTAGGTCAGCTCAAACCAGTGACCTTCTTGCTGTGAGACGATTGTTCTACCCACTACGCCACCGTGAGGCCACACCCTAATCAATAAACTCATAAAACAGACCAAACATTAAAAAGAAAAATAATTCGGATTTATTTGTCATGATGGATTGTAACAAGCTTTAAGAAAGTAGTGCCGGGGTAAAGTCCATGACATCGAGTCTTATTAACTCAGTGTAATCAAACAGCAAATGTGTGACCGTAAATGGCAATAAACATTACGGAATTCTGTACACAGAAGACAGAAGTCTAACAGGTGTGTAGCCTGTATGTAGGTATTTAGTTCTACTTGTCCAACAGTTGAAACATACAGCTCAAACAAGACAAATACTCAACAAGACAAAAACATCAAGTTTTTGCTGTATGTAGACGATATGGTGACACCAGGACCTGTTGACAACCACTGCCAGACCAAAAGACCAAAATTATGATCTTTCATAAAATAAAATAAAAAAAAAAACAGATGTAGAGAACACAGGAGCCAGTTCCTTTGGGGAGTTTCAAAAAAAAAAATGTTGATACCCTCTTGGTTTAAAAATTTTGATAGTGTAAATCAGGCCAAAGGGCTGTATGGAATTGAGGTCCATTTAATGATCAGGGCTGCATTTTCCAATAAGGTTGTCTCTAAATGTACATCTTAACTAAAGGTATGGATAGGATATATGCTATTTCTCTGTGTTCCCCAAAGTATACATAAAAGAGGTTGCTTAAGGTATACCTGCTCACGTGAGACATTGCAAAGTGCTGTCCCTGCAGGGGGTGCTGAATAGTTGAGTATGGATAGTGAAATCTACGGTGGCCGAGAGAGCTTACCGCGCTGCAATTTAAGAAAGCACATGCAATAACAAAAAAAAACAGCAAATTAAGAAATGATCTTCATCAATTTGACAGCACATCTGTTGCCAATTCTCACAACACAGACAACGGAAGAAACACGCAGTAAATTGGTCAAAGCACAAACAACAAAAGAAACTCGCAGCAAATTGGTCAAAACACAACAGAAGAAACGCGCAGCAAATTGGTCAAAACACAACGGAAGAAATGCTCAGCAAACAGCCACATAACACAACGGAAATGTTTCAAGAGGACCCAAAAACATGACGGACCTAGCTGAGATAAGGATGTAGTTAATTTATTTAATAACGCAACGTTTCAGTTGATCATTAATTAGGCTGATAATTTACAAAAGACAACAGAATCGTGTAATCAGGATATTAAAATAAACGAAAAACAACTCACCTTTCAAAGACCACCAATCACTTCACTGAACAACAGTCATGGCGGGTCCGTATCTCAGCTGGGTCCCTCATGTTTTTGGGTCCTCTTGAAACATTTCTGTTGTGTTATGTGGCTGTTTGCTGCGCGTTTCTTCCGTTGTGTTTTGTCCAATTTGCTGTGCATTTCTTCCGTTGTGTTTTGACCAATTTATTTTGTTGTTTGTGTTTTGACCAATTCGCTGCGCGTTTCTTCCATTGTCTATGTTGTGAGAATTTGCAACAGGTGTGCTGTCAAATTGATAAAGATCGTTTCTTAATTTGCTGGTGTTTTTTGTTATTGCATGTGCTTTCTTAAATTGCAGCGCGTTAAGCTCTCTCGGCCACCGTAGAAATCTGATTCCCTACTGCGTACTATTAGACTCTTGTTATAGTGGGTTAAAGAGCCCCTCTTATACATTTAAAAAGGGTCATATTTTAGTTTTGGGGGTCTTCAACAGCAGGCTGATATGCATGCATGGTCAAAAAACTCTTTCATTGTCTTATAATATGCATTTATTTTTACCTCATTATGCCAGCGACTCCTATATGAATCAATCAGTGATTAATTTGTTCCAAAACACCTCCTTAGCGCGATGCTAAACTGCGCTGATTGGACAGAAGACCCAGTCTGTTGCGATTGGTCGACAGCGCTCAGCGTGAGAGAATGCCCACCACTATGTATCAATATTGAAGTAGCAATAGTGTGTGCGTGAGCATATCAGCCAACACTCGTTTTTCCCGGGAGTCGCCCGTATTTCAGACACCTCACCCCCGAAACCAACCCCCCAATCTCCCAGCATATTCCCAGCTCTATTCTTAACCAGAGGTAAAAACAGCGACACACATGCAGTATTAATCCACACAGCGGCAAAAGCTGAACCATTATGAAACAGAACCGCCGGACGTGTGTAGGAGAGCTGATGTAGCCACAGCAACGACAAACAGCAGTGAAACGCAAGCTCACAAACGCATTTTAATCCGTAAACAAAGCGGCACGGGTTGCGTTTACAACGTGCTTTTAGACGCGATATGAGAATACAAGTTAACCAAATACACTACAAGCGGTTAAAAGTTACATAACACAGTTAAATGCATCATTTACAAGCTAGAGAAAACAATGAGGCAACCGTTTTAATCGCACGCACTCACTTGTTGGATAGCAGGCCAGGAAATGTCCCGGTGCTCCAAATCCTCCGTTGTAAGCGTGTAGATTTCAGAAGCACTCCTCAGAGGGAACACAGCACAAGGCTGGGCTATAATGCTGAGACATTTGTGCAGAAATAAACCTCAACCACAGTCTCTTCACAGTTTCATCTCTGGTTCATCTGCACACTTCCAATATCCAGCTGAGCACAGTGCTCTTCTCTGTGTTGCCAGATGAAGTTGACTGATTTCAGCCCAAACCCTGTTTAAAAGGATTTTTACCTGCACAATCAAACTCAAAACCGCCCAATCTGGCAACTTTTGCTCACCGCTGTTGTTTGTGGGCGGGATTGGGGGTTTCAAATCTGCCAGGGCTGCGCACGCACAAATGGGCGGGGCTTATGTTTTGTGCTCACGTCATGCCGAAACAGCTAAAGACTCGTAAGCAGGGCGATTCGTTTGAGGAACTATGAGTCGACTCTTTTATAGATGAATCAATAGTTTTAAACACTGTGCACTTTCAGATTTAAGCCTTAGCTGGACATTTCACTTCACTTAGAGCTGTGTTACACACTGCATACAAGTTATTTTCAAAAACCCATAATAGGGGCTCTTTAAGGAATTTTATTTCTGCATGAATTACATTTGACTGAAATGCTTTTGTTGGAATATATTGCATATTGTTTGTGATAAAACTGTTTTTAAGTTTATTGGAAGTAGGACACGAAATTCTTATGGAACATTTGCGGTATAAAATATGCAGTTATAGTGCAAAGACAGCCCACTAAAAAACATGAAAAATATGGTGGGAAAAGGAGAAAAAAGGAGCCGTAAGAAGCTGAACTTCAGTGCTGGGGGGGTCTCCAATATGGAGATAGCGTTAGACAAAGGGTTGGCATGGTGGCTTGGTGGTTACCCATGGTGGCTTGGTGGTTAGCACAGCAAAAATGTTGCTGGTTCCCGGCTGGGCCAGTTGGCATTTCTGTGTGAAGTTTGCATGTTCTCCCCATGTTCACATGGGTTTCCCCCGGGTTCTCTGGTTTCCCTCACAGCCTAAAGACATGTGCTATAGATGAATTGGGTAAACTTGGATTGGGCAAATTTGGCCTTAGTGTATAAGTGCATGTGTGAATGCCAGATGTATGTTTGTTTCCCATTACTGGGTTGCGGCTGGAAGGGCATCTGCTGCATAAAACATATGCAGGAATAGTTAATTCCGCTGTGGCAATCCCTGATAAATAAGGGACTAAGTCATAAATAAATAAGCCATATCCATAAGCTGTTTATTATTATTATTATTATTATTATTATTATTATTATTATTATTATTAGATACAGAAATTTTGTCATGTAAAAAACACTGTGTAGTTTTCGTTGTATTAATAAATCAGTAAAACTTTTCTCCATTTAAGTTAGAAATGTTTTACGTTATTGTGCCTGAATGCTTTACACAAATGCCTTTAAAAACACGTGCAAATGTGATAAACTTTTACTCTGTTATGGTTATACATTGCAATGACTACACAAATCCAAAAATTGTTGATCAATTATATTCCCAACTCAACTTTGCAGATTTAATATAATATAACTTAATATCATGATTTGCGGTGCCACGGTGGCGTAGTGAGTAGCACGTTCGCCTCACAGCAAGAAGGTCGCTGGATCGAGCCTGGGCTGGGTCAGTTGGCATTTCTGTTTGGAGTTTGCATGTTCTCCCCATGGTTGCGTGGGCTTCCTCAGGGTGCAAAGACAGGGTGCAAAGACATGTGGTATAGGTGAATTGGGTAAGCTAAATTGTCCGTAGTGTAGGATAAGTTGGCGGATCATTCTGCTGTGGCGACCCCAGATTAATAAAGGGACTAAGCCGACAAGAAAATGAATGAATGAATGAATTATGATTTGCAGGAGTACTTCTGACAGACACAGAAAGAAATAGAGCAAAGTGTGTGAAACTGGGGACTTTTTGCTCTACTGTCACCCATTTGAATCAGTATAAGGAACCTACGTATAGACCCAAGAATTGTGTGCTCGTTTTTTGCCACTGTTTTAGAACTTCTGATTCAGTTGCCTATGAGAGAAATAACCAGGAATAATAAACAGCAGAAACTGGTCAATCTACTTGCCCTACAAACAAGTGGTCATGACTATACTACACATTTTTATACATACTTATATTATATTATTCATGATTATACATACAAAGTAGAATAACGTACTAAGAAAATATCAGTTTGCAACATCAAGCAGGAGAACAAGCTATTTTAATGTCTAAAAATCAATGGAAGTAAATGAGACCAGAAGTCTCAAGCCAAAAATATTTCAATGACTATGCCAACTTGTTTGTGAAGAATAAGGCTATTACATTAACCAAATCACAAACATTATAAAGAACTTTACAGTACAGGCATGACTGAAGAAGAATAAAAACAATACTTGTAGAGGAAAAGACAGCAGCACTGATTGTGAGATATGTGCCACAGCCTGAAAAGCATTAGATGAACATGTATAGAACATGTGTAATACAGTATGTGTAAATCTGACCTCAGTATGTTTCTGTTCACACATTCTTATTTGCTTGTTTTTTCTGTTATTGTCTATTGTTAACTTATATTATTTTGATATTTTCATTGGTAATACATTTCTCTACATAAATTTGGCAATGTTGTGTATATATATATATATATATATATATATATACATAGCCATTGTAGATGTCTAACTAATTAAAATGCCAGATAGATGTCAGAAGTCATGTTCTTAGACATCTAAAGAGTCCTAAGGGCTGGAGTGGAGTGCAGTTCTCTTCTCTTCATTTATTTATTCATTCATTTTCTTTTCGGCTTAGTCCTTTTATTAATCTGGAGTCGCTATAATGGAATGAACCACCACCAGCATGCATTTTACGCAGCAATACCCTTACAGCTGCAACCCATCACTGGGAAACATCCATAGACACTTAGTGCACACATAATGGGAACCAGCGACCCTCTTGCTGTGAGGCGATCATGCTACTCACTGCGCCACCATGACGCCCCAGTGTCTCTTCTAATTCTACAAATTCTTCCTTGAAATTTCATCTATAACTTATCATCCATTTGACATCTGCCAACCAAAAAAAGGGCATAAAAGCTATTAGCCTACCTGGTGGGCAGTTGCATTCAGATGGTGAGGCTTGTCGAGCAGTCCTTATTTTAGCCAAATGGTCATTCGAGTGCTATCAGAATTAACAGATAAAAAAAAAAGTCAATTCCTAATTCCTAAAAAAATATAGTGACCACATGCAGGTGCCAAATTGGGCATATAAAAAAACTTGAGGAATATTGTAAAGTAAAACTGTAGTCGACAATAGTTATCACAAAAAGCAACTAACCATAGTTTTGGGGTTTGTTTTAAATTGGTTATACAAATAAAAGGCATATGCGTCAAAAAATGTGGTTAAAAAAAAATCGGTGGTTATTTTTTGTAAGCATTGTGAAAAAAGCAGTACTGTGACTTTAATGTCCTTAGTTGAGGCTGTGGATGGATTACACACCTGTGACAGCAGTTCGTCCACTCGTTGCTGTACCATTGAATGAAATTGATCCATAGAGATCCCATAAAAAGGGCTTACTAGCCGGGCGCCACCACCATTCTCAAGATCCACGATTTTGTCCTTAATCTCGCTGGTCTGAACATTCAGTAAAAAGCAAAAGGCGAAAGAAACAAGAGAAAACGCATATGGTATAGCGTTCACGGTCCCTGTAAGGCAGCACCGCCTCTTGCAAGGACCGGTGTCGTTCTCCATTTTTGTTGCGCTCCGAGGCTCTTTATTTGTTTCTAAATCCCTCATGGCTATTCTTCTCTCGTCCGTGCGTTCTACAATATGTAGTCTCCAGTAGCGGCTGGAGAATAATGACTATCACTGTGTATTATTTGTGTCGAAACGACTAGCAGCGGAGCTAGCAGAGTGCAAGCGTCCATGAACTGAGACAGTATCAGCGGTGACTGGTTTCACAGCTCGTTCTAGCCGTATGCAAACTTGTTGCATTATTGGAAGGAACCCCGCACGCGGTGCAGACCCTTCAGTCCTTATACTATCCCTAACAAGATTTCGTTATGTGTTAACATGTTAAACCACAGATGATAGGCGAATAACATTCCACACAATCCATTCATCAACGCCTCTGAATCAACAAAGTCCATAAAGCACCTTAAGAGATCACAGACTCGGTGCCCTGTATAAACAGGCAGTTGTACTGTCTCCTTATGTGAGGCTGTAAGAGTAATACTCTTAAAAATTAAAGTTATTAAATCTGTCACTGGGAATTACCTCCAATTAGGAAGCCTACAGTAGCTAAATGAATCAAATAAATTAACTTGAATAAAAATAATATGGATTAAAAATTCAATTCAAACAATTAAATTGTAAAATTGAGTTACTGAAATCACACTGTCAAATTTGTAGCCAACATATTTCATAGTACAAGTGCAGTCTCTTAATATGTCTGAAGGTCCAAAGATTTGTACAGCCAAATAAACATGTTAGGGAAAATATTAAATACAATCTCAATAAACAATCAAGAAAAACAAAAGAAATCTAAAATGAAATTACAATTTTACAATTTATTTTATTGTTAAATGCAAATAGGTCATTCCTACTATTTGGTGCCATTTCAGGGTAGTAACTGTCCCTTAATTTTTTACATTTTCCAGAATTTTATAATTTCTGTTGAAGGAGTACTTATTAAACTATAAGAAAAATATATTGGTCCAGCTCAGGATATTACGGTTTAGCGTTTTATATACATGTAACACAGGCCAAATGTCCTCCCTGTTACCGAACATTCTTAAAAGTGTTTAAAATAAATACTGTAGTATTTACATTTTTTAAGAGTTAAAATGTCCCCCACTTAACCCTGCAATAGTATTTTTAAAAGGTATTACTAAACAAGAATTTAAAGAAAAAAATGATTTATGGCACATTTGAAAAATTTTATGTATTTCATTTAGTATAAAAAGATACTGCAATGCAATTAAATCCGGTTCATTCCACTGTGGCAACCCCTGATTAATAAAGGGGCTGAATGTAAAAAATGGATGAAGTACAAGAAACATTTTGAATTTCACACAAAGTGCAGTACAAATAGTGAAATACTGAAAATTGCAAATATAACAATTATTTTGACTTTTATTTTTTATTTATTCTGTATCATCTCTGCTATTCTGCAGCAGGCAAGAGTCCCATTCCCTGACAAAATCATGCACATGGTTTAAACTGATCTTCTTTGATTGTATAAAATAAGTTAAGAATAATAAGTAGCAATACCATAGACAGTGCAATATATCTATTGTGGACAGGTTGGATGTGTTATGCTTTACCACAACCGAAAACTAGTCAAAAATGTTGAAAATAAAAGAAGATAAAAGACTGAGACTAACTCTGCTTCTTGTAGACAATTTCTCTCCATAATTGTGAGAATTCCTGAGAATCATGTGACTTGAGGAGCAACCAGGCATTTTTATGGGGATTACAATTATACTAACGGTTGACATTCATTTCAGGGACACCCAATTATTTAAAAATTTTATTAATATATTATAATAATTTTAAATATAGTTATTGGTGAGATGCAATATATATATATATATATATATATATATGTGTAAATAAAAAATCTACTCAAATTTCAACTCAAACTCAACTCCAATTTCAAATTTATATTTGTAACTGAACATGGACATACATGACCTGGGACAAGGCAATTCAGCTACTAGCACTGAAATTAGAGTTATTATTTTTTATTTAATTTAGTTTTGAGCACTTATTATTGTGTCCGATTGTGGAAATGGGATAATCCTATATCAAACAAGTATTAAGGATTTTTTTTAAATTGCGTTTTTAAATATTCTGTGCCATATAATGCCTTGGGGACACAAATGGCACAGAAAAAAGTAATGACCTAAATTAAATGTATTATGTAAATGTATTAACTGTTTTGTTTAAATGCACCAAAATATATATTTCTATACTGACTGAGAAATGGATATAAATATCAATTCTCAATACTCAATACTCAGTAATGCTTTGCACTACATATGCATGACAATTACAATAGGTCAAAGCAACGCCAGTATTAGACAGTAATACAAATAAAAATAAAAAAAGATAGTTATTCACAACAAATTTTATATTGTATTTGAACCATACTATAGTAGCCTAAAGTGCATTTACTGTATACATTATAATTTCCACTTTGTTAGTGATTACTACAGCAAACTGTAGTATTCACTGTATAGTGAACTCATACAGTGATTTTATTCTTTAGCTTTTACTACAGTTAATACTGTAATACAGTGGTGTGTTGTAATACCCTGTTGTAGAAAACAGTATTGGGTTGTTTAGTTGTATTATCAAAACAACTTTAGAATTACTACAACAGATTAGAATTACTACAACAGACAAGTATTGCACGACAGTATGATTCGAAGACACTATATTATTTAGTGTAAATGACTATCATATTGGTTTTTATGTGAGAAGGCAATAACTCATAGTAGTATAATATCAGTAGCCTATTTAAGGCTTTATATGTGATGCTACAATAATTCTCTTAAAAAAATAAACAATTAAAAAATAATAATGCATGATATCAATATAATTTTCTTGATATCTGCTAATGTATTTCAGTGTTTAACATGCCATTTCTGATATATGGAAATAGATGTCATATCAGTAAAGTGAAAAGAAATCGTAGATATCTAAAACAACTGTACTTTGTGTCAGAAATTAACGTTTTAAAATGTCATAACCATTTTAAAATAACATAAACAATTCAGTTGATATCAAGAGTTAAACTAACCATATACTTATTGAGATTGTCTTGAAGCAAATAGTTCATTACTGATTAAAAAGTCCCGAAAGTAAAAAGGGCTAATAAGTATAGGAATTTGAATATACAAAAACCTCTTGGCATGTTTTCAAACAAGACTGTATGAGTTAGTAGCGCTATCTAGTGTATATGGATGAAACTGTCCTGAATTCCTCAGTTTGTAGACTTAACACATTATTCATTCGTTTTCTTTTGGCTTAGTCCCTATCAGGAGTTGCTTTATCAGGAGTCACCACAGCAGAATGAACCGCCAACTATTCCAGCATATGTTTTATGAAACAGATGCCCTTCCAGCAACAACCCAGTACTGGGAGACTTACACCTTATTGTTGGAATTAATTGTTGCTGATATAAAATATTGCTACTAACCTAAAAGGCTCTAAATGGTCACTAAACTCTAAACGCATGTCTTCTGACTCGCTACAAGTCAACACACTCTAACATCTCAAAGCTCAGTGTTTCTGTTACTATTCAAAATAGCAAAGTCCACTAAAGGAGGTTGAGCATTTTCAAATCTGGGTCCCAATCTGTTGAATAGCCTGATGATGTCTGAGGCACAGATACACTCTATCAGTTTTAAACTAGATTAAAGACTATATATATATATATATATATATA
>CAIGQQ010039723.1:4900789-4920323 GCA_903798035.1 Danio albolineatus
TATATATATATATATAAATTTATAAACAACACATGTCTGTGTCTATAGCACAGGTGACAAATATTTAAATACCATCTTACTAAGGCTGCATCTTAGTCTGCACCTTGTTCAGTAGTCAGTGCAATTTTTAGTACAATCTTAAGTTTCAAAAATCTTCCAATGACCTGAAACGTCCACCCAGTTGGCCCAATAAAAGTGTCTATGGTGGATGAAGGTTTACTGTGTGTTTGGCCTTTCCAGTGCACAATGTCATTTGTCATTAAATTTTAATATATATATAAGAACATCAGTATTTTTATCTTCATTTTATCTGACTCCAACCATAAAACATTAAGAAGCGTATTGTAATATTTAATTTAGATTAATGTTTCATTATTTTATTTAAATAATGATCTTGTTTCTATATATTACACCCATTCATTTTGATTCCTAATTCAATTAAATTCAATTCATCTTTATTTGTATAGCGCTTTTACAATGTAGATTGTGTCAAAGCAGCTTCACATGCGCTATAAAAAATTGAAACTGTGTCAGTCCAGTTTTCAGTGTTGAAGTTCAGTTTAGTTCAGTTTAGTGTGGTTTAATATTCACTGCTGAGAGTCCAAACACTGAAGAGTAATCCATGTGCAGCCCTACAAGTCCCGAACCATACAAGCCAGTGGCGACAACGGCGAGGAAAAAAAATACCAATTGGCGAAAGTGAAGAATTAAAAAAACCTTGAGAGAAACCAGGCTCAGTTGGGCACGACCATTTCTCCTATGGCCAGACGTCTTGTGCAGAGCTGCAGTCTAGGTCACTAAACAAAGGCAATTAACCACTATTCTTAAAGGCAGAACCCTACTTACTCATTTTAGAATATTTTTTTGTATGGTGCCTCTACTAAATTGAAACAACTCATACTACGATTATTATAGAATCAAGCAGACCAATCTACTTAAACTAATAGTAAATTTGAGCAATCACCATACACTCTCAGAAATAAAGGTCACTGGGGTGGTACCTTTTCAAAAGGTACACATTTGTACCTAAAGGGTCCATATTAATATCTCAAGAGTACATATTAGAACCTAAAAAGTACAAAAGTTTTCTTCTTAAAATTTTTAGGTACTAATATATACTTTTGGGGTACCAATATGGACCCTTTAAGTACAAATCTGTACCTTTTGAAAAGGTATCACCCCAGTGACAGCTCGTGTACCTTTATTTCTGAGAGTATATGATTTAAATAGTATTATAAGTTTATAGGCGATTAGTATTATAAGTATTATAAGCGAAGGGGCGTGGCCAGATGTGCTGTAATGTTATAGCAGGACGCTTCCTGGTGACATGGAGCCGATCTGCAAATCTCAATACATTATGTTAGCTAACCAATCAGAGCCTCTTGACGGCGGGCCTTTCAGAGGAACTAGGAAATATGATAGTCTTTTCATGTTAGCTGAGTAGCTGTATATAATCAACGTAAGATATATGAATAAATAACGTCCTTTTTTACAAATGAAGCATGAGCACACATTGTTTTGCACCCCAAACACAATCAAGCTATAAAAATACACTCTGGTTAAAGATACACCTTTTTTGTTAACATGCAGAATTACTGAAGAGAAACACAAAACTACAACAGACTTCAGTGACACCCTTACATAAAAACACATTAAATCTTTCAAAATCATAGCAGAGTATCATTAAATAGCTCCACAAATAGCATCACAATTTTCACATATAACCTGCTTGAATATATTTCTGTGGCAGTAAAACAAATGGTCTTCTGCTTTAAACGTAGTACATTTATTTATTCATTTAAAAATTCTGATAAAAGCAGTTGTGTTAAGATGCCAAATGTTCTCCTCCTATTCAAATAGAATACTATTAACAAAACTACATGTTTGAAACCCTTTAGAATTTTTTGGACACAAAAAGGTTAACAGGTGGGGTGGGTGCCGAAACTGAAGCATTAAATAAAACACACTGTAATTTTTTATATTATGAAAATGTAATGCAGTTGGGTTTTCCTGTCCTGTTTATTACATTTAACATTTGTGAGTGACGTCAGATTTTTTTGTTTGTTTGTTTTAGATATTTTTGTAGTGTGTCTCAGGTATATTGAAATTAAACACTTGTTCTACTTGAAAGATTAACTGTGATCAGTATAAGTACATGCATTTCATTTACATAAGGATGATTGAAGAATTGTAATTCAGACGCATTGGGCACTTTTCGAGCATAAACTGCTATTTTAATTGATCTCAATTGGATTCAGATCAGGACTTTGACCAAAAGGCCACTCAAAAATCTTCATTTAGTTTTTTCAGCCATTCAGAAATGGGCTTGCTGGTGTGCTTTGGACCATTGTCCTGCTGCAGAACCAGATGACCGGCATTCTCCTTTAGGATATTTTGGTACACAGCAGAATTTATGGTTCCATTTATGACAGCAAGTAATTAGGTCCTAAAGCAAAAAAAAAATTTTTTTGAAATGCAGTGTAACTTTTATGACACACATAGTGGGACACACACCTTCCAAAAAGTTCAACTTTTGTCCCGTCAGTCCACAGAGTATTCTCGTGAAAGTCTTTTTTCTCACTTTTTTCAGTGTATTGGTAGACTTTTGGTAGTCATACTCTGAAATACCTTGTGAGGTGTGTCATAAAGGTGGATGTTGGTTTGTACTTTAACTTTATGTGCTGAATGGCTTGACTTGGCATGGCTTTAGGTCAGGAAGACAAAAGTGGATTTAGGACCCATCAAGACTTCCAATAAGAGGAGTGTATAGCTGGACAATACTTTGAGATCTTCAGGTGATGGGTAGCACACATGGTTTAAGAATAATACTTAAAACCGATATCCTTGTGCATACAGGGGGCCTGAATCAAAATACTTTGGTACCTCTTGCTCTGGTTCAGTCCAAGGGGATAAATCAGGTCATTCTTTGTCATCAGCAGATATAACCAGATTGGTCTGATATATGTAACAGGCAATACGAGATGGCAATTGGGGTTCTGGTTGTATGGGAGCACTGTCTTTTAGTCATATGGTTATCTGCTCTAAAGGTTTTGGCAATTTTATCAATTTATATGAACTTGTTAAACTGCATTGAGCTCCATCAAGTCAGAGCGAAAGGCTTGTTGTGACTGCAGCTGTGCATTCTCTCTGTGAATAGCTTGAAGCTCATCATTAAATTCAAACCCAGGTAACTGGGCTTCTCAACTGGTGTGATTAACTGGGGAAAGGTTTCTCTGTGCATTGTAGAGACCATTGTGGTCTTAACAAATGGCCTGTATGGAAAGCAGTGTTGTCATTGAAGTAATTAGAATTATTTCATGACTGAAATAATCACACGGACAGGTACCTCCCAGGAATGCAAGGCATTTTATAGAATTCATAAATGCTTTATATTATTATTTTATCACAAATTTCACAAAATATTTGAGTAAATAAATTTGAACATGGCACTAATACACATAAAAATACGATTAAAAACATTCCAAGTATTTTCATGTCCACAGTATCATAGCAAAACCTCCTAAAAATAATACATCACAAAACTGTATTACAATATTACAAAAAGCTGTTTTTATACATTAAATTATGTTAAAATTAATAAATGCTCAAAAAGAAGTGAATTGTGCTGAACTTGTTTACATTGATAAAACTTCATACCTTATTTCAGTCATTTCCTGCTTTCTTTGTAATACTGCTTTGATACAACTTGCATTGTATGAAGAACTACAAAATGAAAAATGACTTGACTATTTTTAGCCAGAGGAACTAGAACAAAAGTATAAACCATGGCATAAATTGGTCTTTATAAATTGGTATGGTCGTATGATGTGATGTTACTCTAAATCTGTACAGCAAGTATGTACTGTATAACATATGTCCTGCACTTTTATATTGTTCTTGTATATAGCAGCACGGGTCATTGTTAACATCACCATCTTTGACCAAATTCCTCATTTTTATTTCACACACGCACGCACGCACGCACGCACGCACACACACACACACACACACACACACACACACTGTAATCAAGGCATTATTTTAGTTTTTTCCCAGATTGTATAAGTTGTAGTTGTTGTAGTTTATGTAGTTAGTTGATTCTCTGAAGACTGTAGTCATTTTCTGTATCCATAGAGCTGCTGTGTCCAGAGGAAGGGTATAAATCACGCTTCAGCAGGTGATTGGCTACTGCTACCAAGACTTTTTTGTACTGCTGCCGCAGGAGGGAGTAGATGAAGGGGTCAGAAGCTGCCTTGCTGTATGTTAAACACTTGCTGACAATACCCCAGTGCCGGCTAATTTCCACAAATGGAAGAAGCTCAGCCAACCTTGGATACAAAAACAAATTAATTAAATCATATAGTTATAATACATCTCTGCATAGATTTACTAGCATTCAGTATTCAGCATTTAAAAATATTTTGTTTGTTAAAACATGCATAATTATTACTTTATTACTTTATTATTAATTTATTATTAATTGTTAATGTATTATTCTTTGTTATAATACATTATTAATTGTTAATAAACAGCACGATTTTTGTCCAAAAGTCCAAACAAAACAGAGAATAAGTTATTCTGAAACAATGAAGCACGAGGACTCAAACAAATTATTTAAAAGGTAAAAATAAATAAATAAATAAATAAATAACAACTCGTAATTTAAAAATAAAAAATAATAACAATGTCCAATATACAATTATGTAGACTGCATTTCACAGCTTTGCAATGTGTTGTTTTGTTTTTTGATGACAAGATTGTTAAGTTGAAAAGCATTACAATAGTCACCAAAAAGGGATTTAGGGCTCAAGCATCCAAAATGTTGCATGGTCCACTTGGTTACAAAAGTGTCGGTCTGTCTGTCTGTCTGTCTGCCTGCCTGTCTGTCTGTCTGTAAACCTTGCAATTTCTTTTTAAAAAGTCAGTTTATTCAAGATTGCTTTTCATTTCATTAATATACTGAAATGGATTAATGGCCTTTCCATTTTAAACCAATACCCTGCTTGACTTGACTTGAAGATAAAATTGATAAGTTTGACCTTTCTTGTGTTCACCTCCAAAGTTACAAGGTATATATATATATATATATATATATATATATATATATGGGGGGGGGGGGGTATAATTTTGTATTGCATAAGTTTGTATTGCAGTTAACACTGTTATTTTGGGCAAATAAACAAGATTAAATCCACTCTTCTTTAGCTATGTTTTCTTAAAGATGATTTGGTCATGCCGATAAATAGGAACAGGAGTTATTCTTTGATTCCTCAACAAATATTATAAAACATTGATAAATTACACTAACATTTAAGTGTTTTAAAGTGTGATCATATATGATAAACAATGAGATTTTTTAAATGAGTTTTCATTTCTGAATGTATAAAACACCTTGTCTCTTGAACATATTTAAAAACATGTTTCTGGGGAATATTAAATTTTCTTTTCAATTGTTCAAAAGATAGCATTACATCTTTCTCATATAAATGTTTTATCTAACATACTGTATACCTTTAAACATCCATTTTTTATCCAATGGTACAAAATTCCTCCCAGGTACAACATTTTTATTACCCAAGATTGGTGTTAATCCTGGCAGAGTAAGAATTATGAGCTTCAGACCGAACTGAAATGGTATTTCTGATAACATGTTTTTTTTTTTTAATCGTTTCAGCAGAAAAGGAATAAAGATTCATATGTAAATGGAGAGTTAAACATTTTCTTTCTATATATATCCATGCTAGACGGTCTGTCTTGAAATGTATATATATACAGTTGAAGTCACAGGCTTCTCAAAAAAAGATATTAAGATCATGTACAGGAGGCATCATTGTTATTAATGATTTAAAAAAAACATATATTTCTCAGCTTTTATTTATATTTTAACAAAAACTTTTGCCAGAATTTGCAAAGGGTATGAATACACTTTGTGACTATAAACTACTGTACGTACAAATAAAATATTAAAATATTTTCATATTTTAATTTCGTGGTATAATATTTCTATTGTAATTCAAGTCAAGTTAAGTACTTTATAGTCATTCACATGTACATAGAACTTAGAACAACATTTTGTGGCATTGTTTCAAAATTCCAAAAGAAAATAACCCTAAACAATAAATAGTATAATATAACAAAAAACAAACAATTTTTAAGAATTATTAGTTTTATAAAATAATAAGAATTCACTTGAATTTCCTGATATCTGCTTAACAGAGGCTAATGGTACGACTTAATGATATGTGATCTGCTGCAGGTGCATCTAGAGATAAATAAAAGAGAAATCATAGGAGCTTTATTGCAGTATTATAAAGTTTTTGTGGTTTTTAGCTATTTACCTCTGTATCATGCTGTACACAATCCCTACCAGGTTATTTAGTATTTGTACCTTGTGGTCTCCATAATGTTAAAGCTTTACATACCTTGTAATAACATAAGGTGCAAAACAGAGGATGAAAGAGCCAATGAAGATGCTTATTTTCTTAGTTGCGCGCTGTTTTCTCTTTTTTTGTTCTGAAAGACATCGCTGCTTAACACTACAAAGGAATTTTTAAAATATTACAATTAATGACATGTTACAATATGAAAACATCCAAATGCTGCAAACTGAAAGTAAATCGTCATAAATACCTTGGATGAATGTCTACCAGCAAGAAGAGAGTCTGCATGGTTATAATATCAATCCTCTTGCAGTGAAATCGTGCAACTTTTAACACCTTTAAGTAAGTAACGCACAAAATCAAGAGAGAAAGCATAAAGCTGGTAGCATGGTAGACGACGGTAAACACGGTAAACTTAATCCGTGCGCTCTCCTCGCTCAAATGCAACGTGCATGATGCGTAAATGGCACTATAGTCAAACCAAGAGAAAAGCAACGGGATAAGAGAGAATGTGAATGAGTAAAGCCACGAATAACAAACCATGACTAGCGCGTCACGATAACGCATCTTGCTGGAGTAACTAAACGGAAACACTACGGCGATCCAGCGGTCTATACTGAGGGCTGCCATGCTCAGCATGCTGTTTGCGGTCAAGAAGGTCTCCAGAAAGCTTAGCGTACGACAAAGGCAGACCCCATAAGGCTCCTGATGTTTTACAATCCCAAGTAAAGTGGACGGCATGTTCAGGGCAGAAATTAATATGTTGCAAAACGATAAGTTCATGATGAACACCCCGGGTACCTGTCGGCGTATTTCGCTGCTGTGAATGAAGCATAGCAACACTAGTAAATTCGACAACAAGGAAACAATCGCAACTACAACGGTGAACACAGCAGACAAAATTTCCACAAAGTCCATTTCTTATTTCAGCAGTCACCTTGCGATGTATTTGGCCCATGTCCTGAACATGTCATCTGCTGCATGATAATTTTACTTTTAAGTACGAAGAGACGAAATAAACTCGCAATTGCGTCAGGCACAACTCGCGTGCGCTGTCCAGAGTGCTGAACCATAATCGCGCATAAAAATGTCTTCCTTCAGTTTTCTAGCAAACACATTCTAATCTCCAAAAAAATTGCACTTTTAGGGCGCAATGGTAGTCGTTCCCTGTCATCATCCTTGTCGACGACAGAGTCGCTCAGCCTTTCGCGTCTTGTTGCTGCTTTTTTGCTTAGAGGATGGCTCATGCGCAAAAGGACAGCGACGGTGGGAGGTTGTTATAGGTTATAAAAATTACAACAAAAATAACAACTTTCAGAAGAGGCATTCTGATTTAATGACCTTTAAGAAACTGTTAACCACTGTTTAAGGTTATAAATGTTTTTATGCAGTGTCTTGTGTGTGTTAATAAGAAGTCAAAAAGCATTCCAATCGTCTACCAAATAGATCTTTCATATTTGTATCCCAATGTTACCGGAGGCTTTTATGCAGAACCTTAAGGCCATATAGTAAATTTATCTCAAATGAAAATGGCAGCACTTTCTATGAAGACTGAATTTGTAATGCAATGTGCGTTCACTGAACTGATCAGTCAATTGATTGACTATAAATTATAAACAATTATCTATCAAATAAGTAATATAGTACCATGGGTGATTAACAAGAAAAATAGGTACCAGGCACCAGGTACAAAGCAAGGCTGGGCAATATAGAATTTTATACCTTTCCCAAAAACTTTAAAAGTCTTTGAAATATGTATGTGGTGATGTCCTTTGATGACTTGACACCCAAAGCATTCAGACTGATGAGCTAATATTTTCAGCTATCAGGTTAGGACAGCCTGCATAACTAGATTATGGAGATGTGACGTCACGTGACAACATAACCAGTAAACTACCAACCTGAAGTTTTTTTTCCCACCACTGTCCATACATATGAACACAAAATAACTTACTTAAGTGGAAAAAAGTAAACAAAAGTTAAACAATTATATATATATATATATTGTTACTTTACTTTACTTAGTGTTACTTTACCTCTTCCTCTTTTGTTTAAGCTTATCCGTTAACCGTGTCAATTAGGAAAGTGAATAAACATCTGTCCTCTGTTCTTCTAAGAGAGTCACAACTTGCAGAATGGGCTAATCAACATTGTCCAAGACACAAACATTTGATTTTTTGATTTTGATGCCTGCAACACACTCCAAAAAAGTTAGGACCGTGGCATGTTTAACATTGTTTCACATCAACTTTCCTTTTAATACAGTATTTAATAATGTTGTTTACTCTGTTTACGCTGTTCCCAAACCATGACAGATGTTTACTTTTACATCGGCCATTAATAGAAATCTAGATGGTCTCTCTGAACTTTTAGACTGGGATCACAATGTCTGTTTTTCACCTCTGTGGTTCAAAGGTGGAGCACATTCAGCGGAGTACTTTATTCATGCCTTGCTCTACACAAGTTAAGATTTCTCTGGATTTCCTCAACGCTCACTAAATTCTTTCTTTGTACTTTTGTCAAATAAATAAAATGTAAAGATTATCAGCAAATCACATATTCTTGATTTAATTTCATTTTAAATATGTCCCAACTTGTCTGAAATTGGGGTTGTATGTTAAGCTTGAGAATTAAGACTTTCAGAGCAATTTTCTTTTAGATGGAAACTTTCTCAGAATGACAGCTTGGGCTGATGCAATAGAACACAGGGTGTGTGGGCACAAACTCAAAGATTATTTGTTTATCATGAAAGGTAGTAAGCCCTTTGAAATCTAGATAAAGCAGGCCACCTTGAACCTTCACAAGTCTACTGACAATCAATAAATAAACAGACATTCACTTATTTTAGAATTTAACAAAACATATCACTCAAATATTTTTATGTAACACTCACTAAACTTAATTTTGAAATTCATTTAATGTTCAATGATACATTTCAATCAGACAATCTGCCCCTGAGTGACCCTCATGCCTAAAAGGAATATCCTGTACTGACATTTGAGTAGCGCGGCAATGACCCACAGATGGTCCAACCCCCCACATGGTCCTACAAATTATTTATGCTTCTAACATTTACACAACAGCTGGCCTCTCTCAACACAAGCCTTTTAATGTTCCAGTGGGGAGATTTCCTGCCAAATTTATTTTTTCAGAATTGTTTTGAAACAAATATGGATCTTTTTGTTTTAATATATCGATGTTTCACATACACCAGAAATAATGTCAGTTGCCAAAGCATAAAAACAAAAAAAATTTATGAAAAAAAGGAAAAGAAAAAAGCAAAAGAAAAGAAAAGCTGCCCATAGCATAGATTAAATCGTTTTCCAAATGTCAAGTTAAATGCTATTAAAAAGCTAAAAACAATTTCTGTTCAGGTAAAAATCATTTTGGGGGTTTTAAAGAAGGTCTCAAGTCAGTCTCTCCATGAGCAAAAGCACAGTCCTCAGAGGGTAAAGGGCATCCATGGGGATGGTGGGTGAAGAACCAGCAGAGTCTGGTCTTTAGGGCACCTGTTGGAGCAGGTTTGCGCTTTGGTGTTACTTTGGAGCTTTGTGCTGGTGTATGCATCCTCCAGTCCCGAATAAAGACTCTTCCACCCTCAACTATCAAAAAAAAGAAAGAAAGAAAAAACAGAAATAAATGTCAGCATTCATAACATCATTCAAACTGAGGCAGAGCATAGCAGGGGCTGAGCAAAAGAAACCATGATGGGAGCGTTTTAGCAATAAGTCTGCTTTAGCTGTGTGGCAAACATTGAATTAAAGCCATGAAGCAACACTGTTAATCAAAATACACCTGAAATTTCAGCATAACAATGTCAGCATAACAAATTTATGCATTTCTAAAATGTGTATACAATATGTTTTCAGTTTGGAAGGGATGGATTATGAGAAAAAGAAATAAAAATATACAAAATAACAACAATAATATGGGAATAAATGGAAGTTGATAGAAGACAATTAATATGGTTTATATATTAAATAAATGAATGATTGAAAAGAAGAGAAAATTGCAGAAAAGGAAAAAATAATAAACGAATAAATTAATAAAGAAAAAATAAAGAAAATGTTTATATATAATAGTTGAACTGATAGAGCAAAGATGAAGAAAGAAAATTATTGAATTAAATAAGTAACAAATAAATAACTTAAAACATAAATAATAACAAAACATAAATAATAGGCTACATAATAAGGATGTAAATGACCAGATAACAAGAGGCAATGTTTGATCCTTTCACCAAGCACAATCACTCTTAAATATCACATGCTTATAATGTCAATGATTTCTATGATTCTATTGACAGCACTCATATATTACTAAAAATGTGCTAATTAGAATGACAGCATGCAAAAATCTTTAAAGATTAACATTTAGCAGACATGCATAGTGCTTGAACAAGACTTATTACCTCTAAACACCTGGTGGTTGTTTTTTAGTAGAGTCTGGAGACCACCACATTCTTTCTTTAGAGTTTGCAGAGTAGACTGATCCAGGAGACCGACTACTTCACTAACTGACAAACTACCTGAAAAACAAAAAATCAAGTCAGAGAGATTAGAAGAATAAAGAAGCTGAAGAAGTAGCAGCTGCAGGGGGAAAAAAAGATATAGAAAAGGCCGAAGCCACAAAAACAACAATAAACACATACAAAGCCCATTTGATTTAGTGGGGTAATTGAATAGAGAATCAGAATCAAATCATATTTACAGTGGGTATGGAAAGTTATTAGACCCCCTTAAATTTTCCACTCTTTTTTCTACACTTTGTTTTTTTATACAACAAAACCAAAATCAACAAACAAAAACAAACAACAACAACAAAAAAAAAAAACCAAGAAAGCATGTTAAATGAGAATCTGAAATATTATATGGCTTACTTTTCTTGGTGCGGAAGTTAAATTAATGTACACACAGCACTCCATATTGACAGAAAAATTCCTTTAATAAGTTTTTGCAGATTTATTATAAAAGAAAAACTGAAATATCACATAGTTCCAAGTATTCAGACTCTGCTGTGACACTCATATATTTAACTCAGGTGCTGTCTATTTCTTCTGATCATCCTTGAGATGGTTCTACACCTTCATTTGAGTCCAGTAGGGCTGTGCAATTAATCGCAATCGCAAAAAAAAGAAAAAAAAAAAAGAAAAAGAAATCGCTATTTAGGCATATGCAATTTCTAAATCACGTAAGGCTGCAATTTTATTTATTTAATTATTTTCATTTTTATTCAGAATACATTCTTGTGCACACAATACAATTACAGCTAGTCTGAGTGGGAGAAAGATGTTAACCAATCAGAGCTCACTCTGCGCACAACAAAGTTGAGTGGGAGAAGCGAATAGATGGTTTTGATTTACATTAGTTTTTACTTATTGTTATGACTGGAATTGAGGTTAGTTCATCTTAATTTTTTCATGTTGACATTTTAAGACAATTTATTAGTTTTGTTTATCAAGCAGTTAGTACTACTGTGTACAGTCTGTTTTTTAACTAGATTTAAGGTTAGTTAATCTTTATTTATTTTATGTTGTCTGTTTTAAAGACAATTTTACTACAGTTTTATTAATTAAACTCAATACTATGTTATTTCATTGTGAAATGTTTTGTTATGCCCTTCTTATGCACTGAATACATTTAGAATGTATGTATGTAGCTTGTTTGAAAAGCAAAAACAGTTGCCAAAATCACAAATAAAATCGCAATCGCAATATTCCTTCCAAAAATCGCAATATGATTATTTTGTCCATATTGCACAGCCCTAGAGTCCAGCCGTTTGATTTTACTGATTGGACTTGAATAGGAAAGCCACACACCTGTCTATATCAGACCTTACAGCTCACAATGCATGTCAGAGCAAATGGGATCATGAGGTCAAATGAACTACCCGAAGAGCTTAGAGACAGAAATTTGACAAGGCACAGATCTTGCCATGGTTACAAAAGATTTTTTTTGCTGTTTCTTTTTTAATTAAAGGATCAGCCCAGCTAGGCTAAAAGCTAATCCCTACAGAACAACATTACCTTTACCAATTATGGTGGCAAATATCTGCTTATTAGAAAAAAAAATGGACCACCTGAGACTGGAGTTAACATCAATATGGAAGGTGAGAAACTGCTGTGCACTAGTTTTCTGTGAGACTGAGAAAAAGCGATTAGCTTAATGGAGCTAACTATCTTCAACGCTGATAAGCAGTATGGTCAGAGGCAAACATTGAGTAGGTGGTCTCTGCATCTGAATTAAAAACAGATATATATGTAGCATTCACACAGCTCTCCAATGGTTCTGATAGTAAAAAGCCACCATTTCTATCTTCCAAGGGAATTCTCTGTTCTCTTAATTATTGGCATTTATATTTCCCTTAATGCAAATACAAAAATATCTCTTTAATGTTCTACAGTATCATTACATAAATACAAACTGAAACTGCAATAAACCCTTAAACTAGATACCTACCACCCAGAGAGAGAATTCATTGACGATGAAGACTACAGTCAAAATGATTGCACGATTCAATCTGATCAAGCATATGGGATTTAAAAAATTTTAAAAAACACTTTCAGGGCTATAAAGAATCCAGGAGACTGTTGCAGGGTATTAAGTTTGAATTAACTTTGAAAAAATCCATTGTAAAAATAATATAGACTTTTAAAATTATCTCAGAAGGCATCTTAAAAGGTTTGATGCAGTAACACACCAGCAGTGAGGGCCGCAGTGAAAAGTCCTACTGTACATGACGGTAACAGTTTGATTAAGGTGTTTACATGTCTGTACTGCACTTCAATAATCCAACTAAGATCTATATACTCCACATGTCTTAATTCGATTTCTCTTTAGTTTGATTATGCCCTTAATTGGATTCAATTAATCAAAAATCTATTTACCTATTTACATGGTAGACTCTTAATCAGAGTATTGTCTTATTCGCATTAAAATCTAATTATTGGTGTCCATTTAAATGTACAGAGATTCTGTGTCTGAGAACAAAGATTCTGTGTTTTTATGACTGATGCATCTGTACTTGCTTGCATAAGTCAAAGCTTGTCTTATTTACGACAGTGATGTCACTGTGGCTTTTACGGTAGCCTCGCTGCGTGTGTTTGGAGCTCTGTCGCGTAGATTCGCAATTAACATTTTTATCATAGAATATATTCACATTCGCTAAGTATTTCTCTCGCCTACCTAGGGTAAACAAACCCCTAAAATATTTATACTAACAAATCTACTTTAAATCGTTCTGTCTCTCAAGCATTCGCTTGTAGCTTTAGTTTGCTAGCACTGCTAGTCAGCAAAAGCTACCGGCTTCCTTCATTCACTCATTTTCTCACTTACTGGCTTTGCTCCTCTCCCTGTACAATGTTGCTTGTGTGTGCAGGAGAAGCGCCGATGGAGGTGTTGGACCAGGAACTAGAAGAACTGGAGAAGCTGATCCGCGATCTGAAGATGAAGCGAGCGCAGCTACGTGAACAACAGGCCTTGCTCGGTGTGCCCCGCGCTGCGTCTCGCTCATCTGAGGTAAGTGTGCAATACAATCTCAACACTCCGTCCACCTCAACCCTGCGTGTTTCTCTGTCCAGGCCCAGAGCACCGACACCCGGTTACCACGGCCCTTGGGTGCAGCCGCGGAAGGTGCTTGCCAGGTCCTGGGGCAGAACGTCTCCTCCCATGTTCGAGATCTCCACGGAGAACTGCTTCGCCCGCCTTCGCGAGACGGGTCGCGATGTGGCTATCATTGGTGACTCCATTGTTCGCCACGTCCGCGCTGCTTCCACTAAAGGTAACAACGTACGCACTCACTGCTTTCCCGGTGCCCGCATTAAGAATCTCTGTGCACAAGTTCCTACTATCCTGAGCGCTGGCGAGAGCATCGGAGCCGTCGTCCTCCACGTGGGGACTAACGACACCGGGCTGCGGAAGACAGAGCTCCTGAAGGAGGACTTTAGGAGCCTGATCGAGACGGTTCGACGCACCTCGCCCACCACGCAGATCATTGTTTCTGGACCGCTTCCTACCTACTGCTGAGGAAGTAAAAGGTTTAGTAGATTTATTGCTCTGAATGAATGGCTATTAACATAGTGTAAAAAACAGAAATTGCTCTTTGCTAATAACTGGAATCTTTTCTAAAGATTTTTCAGTCGAGCTGGAGCTGATCTCCTGTCAGACAACATCTGTGGGACGCTTCGTTCTGTCTGACTAGTAAGTGAAAATTCAAAAAATTAACATTTTAGCCATATAGACTCTTGTCTGTCCCACTTAAATCACAGTAATGCATGTTATGAACTGATCATAAATGACATTGTAACAGATATCAATGTTAATGCACTCTAGCTGAAACCTGGCTGAAACAAAATGACTATATTAGTTTAAATGAAGCAACTCCTTCAGGATTCTTATATAAGCATGAGGCTCGTCAAACTGGTCGTGGTGGTGGAGTTGCATCAATCTTTAATTATATTCTTAATGTTAATCAGAGAAACAGACTTATGTTTACCTCCTTTGAAGTATTAGCGCTTAATGTTACGCTTTCGGATACTAAGAATAAACCTATGTTATCCCTCACTTTAATCACCATATATAGACCCCCTGAACCCTATGTCAGTTTACATTATTTAATAGACATACCACAAAGCGTAATATTACAGACCACTACCTCTTACTATACAAGCTATGTTTACCTGACATTAGCAGATCCGCACCAATATATCGCCTTAGTAGAACTATCGTTCCGTCTACCAAAGATGAACTCACAAATGACTTGCCAGATCTTTCTCTATTTCGAAATGCACCCGCAAACACAAATGACCTCGATGTTGTAACTAGCTGCATGGAAGCCATCTTAACTAGCACACTAAATACTGTGGCACCCATCAAATTAAAAAAAAGCTAGAAAGAATAAAACTACACCATGGTATAACAGTCATATGCATGCTCTCAAAACAGCAACCCCTGCCTTGGAACGTAAATGGAAAAAAACGAATTTAGAGGTCTTTAGAATTGCGTACAAAGACAGTATGTCCAGCTAAAGGAGGGCTCTAAAATCTGCCAGGGCTGAGCAATTTCGTAAACTGATAGAAAATACCCATAACATTTCTATTTAACACCATTGCTAAATTAACAAATAATCGGTCATCTTTGGAACAAAATATCACATCGCAAATTAGTAGTGAAGACTTTATGAATTTTTTCAGTGATAAAATAGAAGGCTTTAGACAAAAAATAGATGTTAAACTCTCTGCACCGCCTTATACTTCAGATCCAGTAAACATTCACTGAACCAAATTAGCCTACAGTGCTTTGAGAACATAGAACAGGAAGAGCTAGATAAAATTATAAATAGTTCTAAACCAGCTACGAGTATGCTAGACCCAATTCCAACAAAATTACAGAAAGAATTGCTACCTGTAGTAGGAGAACCTCTTCTTAATGTTATCAACTCTTCTTTGTCATTAGGCCATGTTCCAAACTCTTTCAAGCTAGCTGTTATTAAGCCTATTATTAAGAAACCACAACTGGACCCCTGCAACTTAGCTAATTATAGGCCTATTTCAAATCTTCCATTTATATCTAAAATACTAGAAAAAGTTGTTTCTTCCCAATTATGCTCCTTTAACAATGTTTTTAAGGTGTTTTGGTCAGGTTTCAGGCCTCATCACAGTACAGAGACTGCATTAGTGAAAATAACCAACAATTTATTCTTAGCTGTTGACCAAGGGTGCATCTCGCTATTAGTTTTACTCAATCTTAGTGCCGCATTTGACACCATCAACCACAATATCCGCATAGATTGCCTTTTTTTTACCATTTGACGCGTACGACAACACAGTGATCAGACAGCATTGGTTGTTCCCTGAAGCGTACGAGTACAGCGGAGTGCTTACAATGTTTACTTTATTGCTTCGCGTCATCAGATGTTAAAAAATCAATCTGTTTGGCGCGGAGGAACAGAAAGAGGCGCGCGGCACTTGAGAAGGTATGTGCGGAGCAGATACATACGCGCTAGAGAAGCCCTTCTAGGGCTAGCCTAGAAGAGTGCTGTTGTTTTGGGATTTCAGTTACTGCAAAATCAGGAATACTGCACGTATGAATTGGTCAAGCGCTTTATATATGTATGTAAGGGATAATTAACTGCTTGTCGTGTGTTAAAGGATTTTAATGCACGACGCGCAGGCAGACAGAGAGATTAATTTTACGCGATTTACAGTTCATAATAACCATACAAAACTTATGAAAAGTACCATATCAATTAAATATGCTTTAGGAATATGTTACTTTATGCAATTGCTAATGAAATTAAAGATAATTTATTTCCCATCAACCTTCACACTGTAGTTTAACATGCTGTTTTTTAAAACAGGTTTATCTACAGAAGTCTATACACTTGAAATAAAACCTTCACAAAGCTGAAGGCTTATAAAACGCCAATTTAAGGGCACAAAAGATGTATTTTGAAGAGAAAGTAGCCAAAGCCTATTTCAGAAATCTGCTGTTAAATATACATTTTGCAAAAGAAAAAAAAACATATCGGGACAGGTTGGAGAACATTCTATTTTATTTATATTCTTTCAATCAAAAGCAATCAGCTAAACACGCAGGATCAGTGTAATATTATTTATGGTCATAAATATATTATTACGTTCGTGGAGCTGCTGCTGACCACCCGGAACTTCCATAATTTTTAAACACGCGATATCCATATACATAAACCGCCGATTTGACTTTAAAATAACTATATTCTCGCTTGAAAACTCTTAAAACTTTATTTTGGTGCATAATTGATGAGTAATTTCCTAATTTGGCGGATTTCATGACCACCATTAACAGTAAACATTTGGGAGAAGCGCATTTATTTCGAACTGCGATCAAAACTGACTGGAACTACCTGTGCGTTTCAGTGAAAATAGTGCACACCCTCCAGCCAATCAGAATCAAGAATTTGAACAGACCATGGGATTTATGCATTTAATCATTGGCTTTTCTAACACACAGGCCTACTGTAAATGACAAGCAGTTGGCAGATCTAATTTCCAACTTAAATATGTAATTCCGAAATATATCAAAATATAACGTTTAGATTTCAAAGATATAAAAATAAGTCAATATGTACATGCAATATATATCTCAATGTATAAAAAATGTATATATATGTATATGACATATAGCCTATATTCATCAGGTCCAAGCAACATTTCCAGGTTTTGATAAATAAGCTACTATACATTAATACTTTACATGTACAGCAGTTTTCTTTTTACTTTTTAAGAAGAGTGCCATTTTTTAAATCACTTTTCAAAGCATTTGAATTTAAAAGGTGAATATATTTTTGTCTGCAAACACAGTTAATGTTCAAACTATTTATAATGTTTAAAGTGGCTGACAATAATACATATTCTTAATAATAGGAATTATTTGTCTCGTTTTTTAACTTTTTCTACTACGCTACTGTATTTCAATACCGGTCATTATGGTGGTACCTGGAGAGACAATTTTTTCCGAGGTGGTACTTGGTGAAAAAAGTTTGAGAACCACTGGTCTAAACTAAATGAGTTTATTAAAGACGTTAAAGACTGGATGACCAACAAATTCCTTCTCTTAAACTCAGACAAAACAGAATTATTACTTATTGGACCTAAATCCTTTACACAGCAGATCTCACAACTCGACCTGTAAATAGAGGGATACAAAGTTAGCATTAGCTCTACTGTAAAAGATTTGGGTGTCAGGATTTGGGTGTCATACTAGAAAGCAATTTAACTTTTGAAAAACATATCTCCCATATCACAAAAAATGCATTCTTTCATCTGAGAAATATTGCTAAGCTATGAAGTATGCTCTCCATCTCAGATGCAGAAAAGGTTGTTCACGCTTTTATGACTTCTAAGTTGGATTATTGATTAATGCTCTGTTCGCTGGTTGCCCAGCCTCTTCTATAAATAAACATCAGCAAATACAAAATGCAGCTGCCAGAGTTCTTACCAGGTCTAGAAAATATGATCATATCACCCTAATAATCCTCCTTACACTGGCTGCCTGTTAAGTTTCGTATTGATTTTAAAATATTGCTTCTTACCTATAAAGCTTTAAATAATCTAGCTCCTGTTTAACCAATCTTCTGTCTCGCTACCCTCCAACCCGCTCTTTAAGATCCCAAAACTCAGGGCTTCTGGTAGTACCTAGAATAGCAAAGTCAAGTAAAGAGGTTCTCTAGAGGTTTTTTATTTCTTCACTTTTGCTAATTGGCTAAGTTTTTTCCTCGCCACTGTCACCACTGGCTTGAATGGTTCGGGACTTGTAGAGCTGCGCATCGATGGATTTGCTCTTGAGTGTTTGGATTCTCAGTAGTGAATATTAAACCACACTGAACTGAACTAAACTGAACTCCAACACTGAAAACTGGACTGACATGGTTTCAATTTACTATAACCTTCTATGTGAAGCTGCTTTGACACAATCTACATTGTAATAGCGCTATACAAATAAAGGTGAATTGAATTGAATTCAGTGATAATTTTTGTACCGGTTCCTTCTATTCAAATTTTGGATTTAATTTCACCACTCTTGCCATTTAGGTCTTGTCATGCTGATGCATGATGGCATTGTTTTAACTGCTTTAACTTTATTTGTCTAATTATTGGGACAGTCATTGTGCTCACAGTGAATGACTAGAGTCTTTTAAAATGGGATTAATGCAAACACAAACATCAGACAAGTGTAAACAGGAGGGTCAAAAATCTTATATAAAATATAATAATAATTAAAGCTACAAAAACCTAGCTTAAATTTCAACTGCAATCTTCCAAATCTGCTGATACATGCATCACAATTGCTTGTAAATTTCATTGAAACTAAAATGCTGGATCTGTTTCGAAATATATTGTGAATGGGCCCTTTGTCACAGATTCTCAAACAACATACAAAAATAAACCAGAATGTGAATAAAGCAATGCACTTCAATGTGCTGAGTAGGCATGGTCTGGTATAATATTCTGACAGTATGATAACCTTGGATAAAAATATCAAGGTTTCACGGAATCATGGTATTGTGATTACTGCTCTGAAATATATTCTTTTTAAATGTCTGGGTAAAAGACAAACTTTTTCCCCTTTGAACACAATATATATATATATATATATATATATATATATATATATATA
>CAIGQQ010039723.1:4925323-4938589 GCA_903798035.1 Danio albolineatus
TTGATGGTCCTCACTGATGGCTTCACACGGTTGATGAGGGGTGAGTACTTGGGGGTGAGGAACAAAGAAAGGTGATCTGATTGACCCAAGTGGGGGGGGGGGGGGGGGGTCGACACGTAGGCGTCAGCCATGTTTGTGTACAACTGGTCCAAAGCTTTGTTTCCCCTTGTGTGACACAAAATGTTTTGATGGAATTTGGGGAGCACTGTCTTTAAGTTTGAGTGATAAAAATCCCCCGCAACAATAAAGACAGCCTCCGGGTGAGCAGTCTGTTGTTTGCTGATGGCTGCATGAAGTACGTTCATTGCAAACTTAGCATTAGCATTGGGAGGGATATAAGCGGCAGTTATAATGGTGGAGGTGAACTCCCGCGGCAGATAAAATGGTCTGCATTTAACCATTAGAAATTCCAGGTTAACAGAGCAATGTGTCCCAACGATGACAGAGTTTGTGCACCAAGATTTGTTAACATAAATGCATAATCCTCCGCCTCTGGTCTTACTGGAGTCATCCGCCGTTCTGTCTGCTCGGAATGTGTGGTGCTCAGTTAGCGATACAGCGTTGTCTGGTATCCCGCCGTTTAGCCATGTTTCTGTCAAAATCATGACATTACAGTTCCATTATCTTTTGCTGTGGGTGATGCGTAGTCAAATCTCATCCATTTTGTTCACCAGAGACCGTACATTGGTGAGAAAAACGCTGGGTAAAGAGAGCCGTTGTGGTGTTAGCTTTAGCTTAGCTCTTAGCCCGCCGCGCTTCCCCCGTCTTTGTTTACGTTCTCGACGCCGCCTTTGAGCACTTCTGCCCGGCCGGGCAGAGTGCTGAGCCTCGGCTGATCTAGTGATCTCAGGAATGAGTCGAAGATTGCTGATAAAACTATCCGGAACGTACAAACCAATATCCAAAATCTCCTGTCGGGTGTACGATGTAAAGGCACAACTGTTCTGCACGAACAGACCTGAAATTAGCAGGAAAAATACTGCAAAATTGCAAAAACTGGAGAGACACAGAGCCTCATGTTGTGCACGCGCCGCCATCTTGGTCGAGTACGCAATTAAAGAGCCCCTATTATGGGTTTTTAAAAATGAGCTTGGATGCAGTGTGTAACACAGCTCTAAGTGAAGTGAAATGTCCAGCTAAGGCTTAAATCTGAAAGTGCACAGTGTTTAAAACTATTGATTCATCCATAAAAGAGTTGACTCATAGTTCCTCAAACGAGTCGCCGTGCTTACGAGTCTTTAGCCGTTTCGGCATGACGTGAACACGAAACATAAGCCCCGCCCATTTGTGCGCGCGCAGCCCCGGGAGATTCGAAACCCCCAATCCTGCCCACAAACAACAGCAGCAGCAGCAGCAGTGAGCAAAAGTTGCCAGATTGGGCGGTTTGTGCAGATAAAAACCTTTTGGACAGGGTTTGGGCTGAAATCAGTCAGCTCCATCTGGCAACACAGAGAAGAGCAATGTGCTTAGCTGAATATTGGAAGTGTGCAGATAACCCAGAGATGAGACTTTAAAGAGTCAGTAGTTGAGGTTTATTTCTGCAGAAATACCTCAGCATTAAAACCCAGCAATCTGTTGTGTTCCCTCTGAGGAGTGCTTACAATGGAGGATTCGGAGCACCGGGATATTTCCTGGCCTGCTATCCAATATGTGCCGCTTTGTTTACGGATTAAAATGCATTTGTGAGCTGCGTTTCACTGCTGTTTGTCATTGCTATGGCCAACATCAGCTCTGCTACACACGTTCATAATGGTTCAGCTGTTGCAGCTGTATGCACTAATACTGAATGTATGTCGCTGTTTTTACTTATGGTTAAGAATAGAGCTGGGAATATGCTGGGAGATTGGGGGGTAGTTTCGGGGGTGAGGTGTCTGAAATACGGGCGACTCCCGATAAAAACGAGTGTTAGCAGATTAGCTCACGCACACACTATGACTACTTCAATGTTGATAAGCTGTGGTGAGTATTATATCATGCTGAGCGCTGTCGACCAATCGCAACAGACTGGGTCATTGGTCCAATCAGCGCAGTTTAGCATCGCGCTAAGGAGGAGTTTTGGAACAAATGAATCACTGAACGATTCATATTGGAGTCGCTGGGATAATGAGGTAAAAATAAATGCATATTATAAGACAATGAAAGTGTTTTTTGACCATGCATGCAGATCAGCCTGCTGTTGGAGACCCCCAAAACCAATTTATCACCCTTTTTAATGTATAATATGGGCTCTTTAATATCTCCTCCTAATATAAGATGAGTATCTATATTAGGTATTCGTGAGAAGACCCCGTAAAGAATGCACTGTCATCCCAATTGGGTGCATATACGTTTACCATAACTACCGAAGTATTATTTAATCTACCCACTACCATTATATAACGGCCTGCTGGATCAGCATCGATTTTGGACGCCATAAATGAAACTGTTTTACTAATGAGAATTGCTGTTCCTCTAGATTTGGAGTGAAAATTAGAGTGAAAGAGTTGTCCCACCCATCCTCCTCTTAGTCTAAAGTGATCTAAAGTTTTCAGGGGGGTTCTTGTAGAAAAGCAATATCTGAATTCAACTGTTTTAAGTGTGAGAGAACCTTTCCACGTTTCACTGGATGATTCAGAGATTTAATGTTCCAACTAACAAGATTCACCTGGCAAATACCTGATGTGTTAACATTGCGTGGTTTAGCCATGTATGTTTAAATATTTAAACTTGCATATAAAGGCTTTGTTTAAAGATAACAGATAAGACCCTTCCAATAAAAATGTAGAAACAAAACAAGAAGTAGAAGTATAAAATTAAGTGCAACAGTTACCCATTCCCAAACACCAAATAGAACATGGTGAAACTTTAACCCCTCGCAACAGTATCCACACATAAAGTGCTTACTTGGGGAGTTTTAACCTCGCAAGTTGCTCTGTGTATTATCAAAGAAAGAAAATAAAACAAAAATTAATTAATTAATTAAATTGGCACATATTATTAGCAATCACCTATTAAAACAAGTGTGACAGTTACATAACAGCATGGTAAGAAGTATAATAAAAACAATAATCGTACTGTCCCATTTATATTTTCCTGCTTTTAAATTTAACTGAAAATATCAAGTACTTTTGTATCAATAATATTGTTTTTCACTCCTCATCCATGAAATTGGAATTCGGTCAGTCTCTGCATTGATGTAATGTTCATATACTCACTCAGATGTGGACATTTAGATGGGAGTGTGAATGTATAGGAAAAACAAAAGTCACTATAGTGACTTGATACTACTCAATCAGAGACAGTCGAGCCATCTTAAAGAATATTATCTTTCACATAAGTCGTGGCTTCTGCTGCATCTTGGAACTGCTTTTCCGTCCCATTGTGTGTGATTCGGAGTCTGGCCGGGTGAAGAATGCCATAACGAACACCATCTCTTCCTCATAGTAGTTTTCGGACTTCGTTAAAAGCCGATCTTGCACGGGCCACACTCGGCGGGTAGTCGGCGAAGATGAATATAATTGCACCGCTATGATGAAGGGGTCCGGTTTCACGAACCCGGCGTAGAATTGACACAGTCTTGGTAGTAATGCAGATTTGCAACAATGACCCTTGGTTTACTGTCTGCACGTTTTGCCTGGAGAGTGCGATGAGATCTATCGATCAGTATATCTTTATCCATTTTGAGGGTATCTTTGAGCAGCTTCACCACTGAGGCTGGAGTGCATGTGCCGGGATTTTCGGCTACATTTAATATTCTAATGTTTGACCTCCTCATTCGCCCTTCCATGTCCAAACATTTCTCTTGTAAGCTTTCCACACTTTTCTCCAGTTTTTGCACGGTGCTTTGCAGCTCTGTAACATCGTCTGAGCAGCTGGATAAGCCTCGTTCCATGTCTGACACTGTCATTTTAATTGCCTCAAGATCTGAGCGAACAACCGAACAATCTCGGATTTAACTGCTTGTAATTCAGCTTTGACCATATCAAATTCGTTTGACAGTGCACTTTTCAGTTCGGTTTGGAACAGCGAGGTTATTTCCATTTTGATAGATGAGATTAGCTCAGCTTTAATCTCCAAAATGTCAGTGTGTTCGGCTGGCTCGGACATCATGCTAGGTGTGTTAGCATCCTCTTGATTAGCAGCGGTTTTCCCCATGTACTTATATTTACGTAGTTTGCTCGCTATTTGTATTTATAAAGAATCCAGTCGTTTTATGTAGAGCAACAAAGTCTTAGACAGGTGTAGCATCTCATATTTTTGATGAAAGCGCCTAAAATTTGTGAATTATATAAAGTTTTTTTGCAGAGCTCACTCAAATTTGACCTTACTTCATTGCCTGCTCAGTAGCGCACCCCTATATATTTTATTTTTTTTAAGATTTATAATATTTTGGAGAAGTAAACATGTCAGGCTGATTAATAAAAAAATGAATCATTGACCTCAGCTGTCTTCATTAGTTTCAAAAACACAGATTTCTTTACAAGAATTGTGCCGTTCTAATCTCTAAAGGTAAGGTATTCCACAATCCTGGATCTGTCACTGGCCACTGCGAAAGCCCTTTACCCTCTTTGATTGAGCATACAGTGGTGGACAACCAGTAAAGTTCGGTCGCACGATCTTAGACTTCAGGGTGGAATGTAAATTGTAAGTACATTATTTTTATTGTTTAGTTGCTGAAAGTTACTCTCTGGGCATTTAAACACAAGGTGTGATAACACCTTCCAGTGAAGCAAACATAGAACTATATTCTTACCTCCTTTGTTCCATGTGTCACCACAATTGCTGTTCTCAGTGTTCCTCTCAGTTAGAGTCAGCAGTGCCTTTGCCACCTTCAGAACCACTGCATCCACAAAATTCCTCGGAAGGGCAGCACAGTTTCGAACAGCCTCTGTCTTTTCCCTCAATTGGAAGCCACTCACCCAGTCATTGGCAGGAGTTGAAATATTCGATTCAGTGTCATTATGATCAAGATCATCATGGCCACACTGACTGAGATTCAAATAGACCCTAGAGCTTGTCAACATGGCTTCACGTTCCTTAATATAGTTACTTCGGCCCTCTTCTACCAGAGCTTCTTCAGCCTGTCTGTACCTCCTACCTTTGCCTATTATGCATACCTGCAAAAGAGAACAAAAACATAAACATTCACAGAATTACTACAATCTTTGAAAACTCTTGGTTTACAATGCCACACAAACAAAAGCAAAGTCAATTTTTAAGTCATGTAAATGGATAGTTTGGCTAAAAATGAAAATTCCCTGTTACTTTACTCACTCACAGGTCAACCAATATGTAGGTGACTTACTTTCTACAGCACATTATTAAAGCAGATGTTTAGCTGAATCCAGGACCCTTGGTGATTCTTATAATGGAAGTCAATGGTGACAGTCTTTTAAGATTTAAAGTAAACAAATACAAACAAGTCCAAATCAATAGCAGTAGCTCCTGATGACACACTGAGGACAGTAAAGACACAGAATATTATTTACAATATTACTAGCATTAATCCAAAGCCTGGTCAAATAATTTTAGGCACAGCTGCAGTCCTGTTGTGTTAATTATGAACGCACAAGGGCAGGTGACGCAATCACCAATATCTATCAACAAACTATGCCACTTAAAGTGACAGGACTACAATCAAGACTACATTCGCAGGTGTGCTTAGATCTGTTTGACCAGGCTGCGGATTAAAGCTAATAATGTTGAAAAATTATGTTCAATTTCTTATATGAAGCAATTGTTTTGCTCAGACCTCAGTGTGTAATCAGGAGCCATCAGGACTTGCTTGTATGTGTTTACTTTCATCTCAAAAGACTATCGCCTTTATATACCATAATAAAAATCAGCAAGGACCATGGATTCAGCTAAAAAATCTTCTTTAAAATTCTACTGAAAAAGAAAGGCACCTACATTTTGGATGACCTGTGGGTGAATAAATTACAGAAAGGTTTCATTTTTGGGGGAACTTGGAACTTCCAAGAAGTTTGTCAAATAAAATGAAAGTACTTACTTTGACAATCATTCTTAAGTATGAACAATTTGGTTTCCAACTTAGAAGAATTCCACATTTGCTGAATAAAATGGGATAACTCATCATTATTAATTCTAACTTCATTGAGTGGACACACATGCCACCTAAATTGCCAGTTCTTATTTTTTTCTTTTCTATTGAATAGATCTACCACTACCAGAAGTTTATAAAACTATTATTCTATTACAGCCACAATGGTTCTTGTGTTTAGGGTATTTGCATGAACGGCTTGACAAATATTTACAATTAAAGTACATAATCCTACAACAGTGTGGGGGTTTTGGAATGTTTTAAAACAATACACTCTTATCCAGGCAAACATTTTTTTCTACACACAAAGAACAAACAATAACTTTTTTTGAAGTATAACTCTGCATTAATGGGTCTTATGTCCCACATTCAATTTTTATATGAAAGCTTTTGCTTTCAACAAAAATGAACTTTAGCAGGACTGAAAGTATAAGACCAGAAGTACACATTTACACAATTGCATTGTTGAGTATCACAGGTGACACTGTGTACACCTAACCAATTTTTGCAGAATATGAAGAAAAACCTATATTCAGTCCCTTAATTCTTGTTTTCTAGCTAAGTTGGACTAAAGGATAAACATGAATGTTCTGTTAATAGCAGAACAAGGATATGTTTCTATGAGACGAGATAAAAATGTGAGAAGCAGGTAATGGCAATTTATCTGTAATTTACAGTCCAGTCTACAATCCCAACACCACAGATACTGGACCAACGTACCCGTTTAGTTGACGGTATCCTCAGACAGTCCTCCTCTGCGTAGAAACCACATACTGTGCTCACATCAGTGATGAAGTCAATGTACTCCTTATACTGAGACTTAGTACACTGTCTTCGTTGGTACTTTCCACAAAAGTCAAAAAAGCAGCAAGGAAGCACAAAGAAACGGCATGAGTAAGATGACCTAAAAAGAATAAATAAGACCTTTATAAATTATTTGTCCAGAATTATTTTTCCATATTGCACTTGCTTGCCTCACATCTACATTTGAAATTATGAACCTTAGTTTGCAATAGATGGTACATGTGAATGGCCTAAAAACTTTCTTCGAGGTAGAATAATATTGATTACTTTTTAACTTTATATTATATCGAACTTTAATGTAAGGATACTGTTGGAAATGGGAAAGCAAGCTTTGTCAGGGTGACCTATAAGGCACGAATGAGTTATATGCCGTATAAAGTATATTAATTCCAATGAAATGACAAATAAAACTGGCAAAAGAGCAGAATGTCATAGCTATTAAATGAGGTTATATATTAATGGAATGCAACAGATGTACGTTTTACATATTTATTTACACAGATGTTTATTTTTACCAGACCCCTAAAAAACATGTAAATAAAAACTTCTTAAAAACACATAAACAGAACCTCAGTCAAAATAAGTGTATAAGTTTACAGTATCTAAGACATTATAAAAAAAATGTAAAAATCTTTAAATCAAAATAAAATAAAGTAATTTATTATATCTGCATCCCAACTATATTATGGTGGAACAGAATCACTGCGTTACTATGGCTGAAGAGATGCTCAACCACTAACGTCACTGCACATTTCAGATTACACTGCTTTTAATCTTACAACCCAAACTTTTTTCTGCATGACATCCTTATTACTGGAGCATTTGATAACACCTGAAGGCAAAACAGTTTTAGATTGAAAATTTTGTAGTTGTACTTTAAAATGCAGACTTTTTAAAACAGGGGGGTGTCAGTGCACATTCGCTCTCTGATTGGGTTACCTGAATCATTCTGTATCCTTCATCAAGCCCAGCTTATATGACCAATACAAAGATTTTTATTTCACTTCTGTGAATAAAGATTTGCTCTCTATCCAATATCAGTGTTCTTTGGAGGTGAATGGTGGCGCAGGGGCTCAGTAAGTGGGCTTGGTGGGGGAACCTCAGTTTGCTAAGAAAGATTAGCAGTTCAAACCGTAGAGGGCATACCACAGTTTTTTTTCCAATTCAGTCTTGATATTGTTATACCCCTACTGCAGAAGCATAAATAAATGCTCCTAATAGTTTGGGTTACATCAAACCCACTTAAGTTCAGTTATTTCCCTTGGGGCTCGTCTTTGAAATGCCTTTCAGGGATTCAATTGCAGCACCTATCGCTTTGAATGAGAAAATGTCAAATTCGACAAAACTGCTGGCCAAGCTACAATAAATTTCAGATTTGATATTTAACAGCTGACTCTTAAATTTTGTTTTTGAACATTCAAATTAAACAAACAAATACAAGTTTGTGGATGTTCAAGTGGTTACTGTCATGTGATCCCAGGACTCTGTTACTACAGGTTTGTTTATTTTTGTTTTGGTGGTGGAGTCTGGACACTAGTCTGTCTTGTCAGGAATGATGTGTGTGGCTTGAGTTTACTTGGGCCGTGCAGTCATTACTCCTGTCCTTGCCTTCGTCTTTGTAATGAGCGCGGTTTCTGCTGTACTCGGGCCAAGGGCGCGTGAGTTCCAGGCGGGCTCGGGATGCGCACTCTCGTCCTTGTGTTTGTTGTTTGTAGCATCTGGTTTTGTTCTCAGTGCTTCAGTCAAGTTGGTTTCTTTTTTGGTTGGTGCTGGATCTAAACATGCATATTTTAGTGCATGGTACAGTAGGTACTACTTAAATATGGACATTGCCGCTGCGCCTTGTACCGCCGCCGCGTGAGAAATTGTTTTAAGAGATGACTGCAGTTTGCGACTTTGCCGCCAGGGGGCACAAGGGGACGGGATGCGAATGGACAGAAATACACAGTAGCAGTAAATACCCCGCTACTTATGAAGATGATATAATAGGACAAAACATTATAATTGCTTCGTTAATCATTAAAACCTTATTACCAGCTTTATTGTTATTGTAAATGTGTTAAATGAAATGAAGATTCATTTTGGGAAAAAGTAAAATTAAAGAGATAAAAGACCACTACAATAAACGACAACTAGGTACAAACATGCATACAAATAGACCTAAACAAATAAATATATAAAGCAGTGTTTTAGCCTAAAAATAGAGAGATGTACAGTGTTTGATATTTTAAAGTGACAAAGACAGTTACTCAATAAGCGTTTTCATTTACGTTTTCATTTACATTTTCGTTGTATTTTACTATCTAATTTTATGTCTCAATTACTGTCCATAAATAATAAATTAATAATTAAATAGGCCTAAATAATTATTTACTTAATGGCTCAGTATCTTTTTATGTTTTAATTTCAATTTCAGTGTGAAATATAATGTGGCATAACAGCATAAAAAGGAAAGCAGTAAAAAGTTATAGCTAATTCATCAAAATCATGTTAAAATATATCCGAAGTATAAAAAGTAAAAGAGCTCATCAAAACAGTCTGTCTGCTATTTTATATAGGCCTGCTATATTTAAAAGAAAGATACAAAGGGGGCTATATTTAATTAATTTCTGTTTCTGTCACTCGCGGTTCAATGCGCGCGTCTGAGTAGTTTATATTAATTAATATATTATTTACCTTTTCTCTCGGTATGGCGCCTGTGCGCGCGCTGTCAGCTGAATAAAGGCCTAAATTACATCTAAAAAGCAACTACTGAGCGGTGATATGTGTTGTTCTTTTTAAGATAACCACCTATTTCAACCATGAGGAGATGCCGGCAGCTTAAATTCAATTCTAAAAATGTTATTTATCTCGGAATAAAAACAATTCACTAAAAGACCGATTTCATTCAGACTTCGTAAGAGAGAACCTTGGCTGGTGCATACAGGCTATATAAAACGGAATCTAATAAATAACATAACTGCCGTTTTCATTTAAATTTTCGTTGTATTTTACTTTCTAATTGTATGTCTCAAAATAAAAATAGAGAGATAGTGTTTGATATTTTAAAGTGACTAAATAGGCTTTTTCATTTATGTTTTCATTTACATTTTCGTTGTATTTTACTATCTAAATTTATATTAATTAGGCTATTGTCCAATAATAAATGAATAATTAAATAAGCCTAAATAATTAATTACTTAAATTACCAGCGAAACATGGTGAAAACGTCTGACGCATGGTCTAAAGAGCTCATAAAAACATAAAAAATAAAACATAAAAATAAACTAACCTACCTTAAGCAGATTAAAACAGAAAAAATGTGTTGTATGTCCTTAAACAAGTGTTCATATTTTTATATGAGGTGGAAAATGTAAAAACGAAATTTTATTATAGCTGCTGAGCGCAACGAAATATAGCCTAAACTATAGCCTATATTTATTACTGCCTATATATTTTTTTGTATTACCGAATAATGTGCAACATCCTGAAATTATTCTCTTAAACAAAGGGGCATTACCTATTAAGTGTCATGTAGCCTATGGAAATATTAATGTTTTAAGTCTGTCCGGAGCATGTTTGACGCCGTCTATCAAATACACTTTTTTTACTTGTAATGGCTCAGTATGATTTGTATTTTGATTTCAATCTCAGTTACTTTGCACTTTGCGTGTGAAATATAATGCACACATAACCGCGTAAAAAAGGAAAAGGCTGTCAAAAGTTAGAGCTAATTCATCCAAAAAAATAGCTATATTAAAATACAGCATGTATGTTAATACAGACAGAGTGTGAACTTAGGCTAAAACTAAGATATGCGCTTGGTTTTTAATGCATTTAAAAAGATTTGCAGCGAACCAAGATGTTTTAACAACCGCCTATTAACAAATATTATACTGCGTCAATCATCATGTGTGCGCATAAGGCGATATGTTGCCTTTTCTTTATAGGCTACAGGCTACTATATAGTGTATACTAATGTTGTTGTTTTTTTGTATGGTAAAGGGTAATGCACACTATGTTATTGGTGTAAACTTAGGCTAAAACCTACCATAGGTAACGTGTAAGAAATCAAGCATGAAGTAGCACTTTTTTTAAACTGTATTACTTTTGCATATAGTCCTATGGGAAAAAAACACAGTCAAACAGTTGGTTAAGATAATTTTTTATTCTATTTTTAAAGAGAAAAAAGCAAGATACAGCTACAAAAATATAGCATTAACACAATGTTTTTTTTAAGTTGTCTTTAATACTGAAAACATCGGTGGGAGCTAACAGAGGTTGCGGAGAGCACAGAAATTCGTTTATGTCCTTAATGCGCTTGATATCAGCGCTGGTCAGGTTTGGGAATCTCTTGAAGACGCTGTCTCTAACGAACTGTCTTAGGTCCACTGGCAATGCAACTTTGCCTCTCGAACCATCCCAGTTCGTTGTGGATGCCCACTCTGCGTAGCGCTGGTCTGTCACAACTGCACAAAACAGCAAGCAACCTACCGATCTGGCCGTCCCCGACTCTGAACCATATGCTAATGGTTCAGAGTCGGGGAAGTGCTCTTGGGTGGGAGGGGAGAACAGTAAATCGGGGTGGCAACTTGAATGTGATGATGGAGTCGGACCAGCCGAGGTGACTGCGCACTGTTCTGTATCCACATTCAAGTGCGCATGGGGTCTTGTGTCCACCGAGCTTCCGTTGCTGCTGTTTCCGCTTCTTTCAGCTAAAGCAAAGTGGTTGCGTGCATCTGTATAAGTTCCTCTGTTGTTATGGTCCGCAAGGGCTGCTTTGTAAGCATTCAGTTCCTTCCGCATTGCCTCAGTCTCCAGCGTACCCATAACGTAGTTAACTGTGAAATCTGCTAATGTGTTACAACTAACCCTCTGTCTGTTACAACTTACCCGATTGGATGGAGAAATTGTAACTTTTTTACTCATGGCACTTTGGCAAAATGTTTGGCATTACTGCCAAATAAATGTGTCCATATCAATATGTTGTCTCTTATTTATAAATGATTGCAATTTTACAACACATAAACAAAGACATACTGTATACCCACACACACGCACACACACACGTGTGTTTACATTAACGTGTGCGTGTTCTGTTTAAGGGCAACTTTCCCTGTCAAACAATAAAAAAACTGAACATTGAAGTTTATTTTGGTTGTAGTCTACCCGCACCAAGCGGGCCTCGAACCGGCGATTTGGGGAAAAAAAAGCCACATGGTAGGAGAACGCTCTAAGAAGGCGCTATTTACATTGTTACTGCGACTGTGTCTTCACATGTAAGGTGTCAACAGTGGAGCAACGTCTGTCAGTGCTAATGCCAGTTTACGCACTGCACACGGACTGCATCTGGGCCTGTGCGTAAAACTGGTGTTACTAGCTGACCTCCGTAACGGCAGCACGTTATGATCGTCAGAACAGCCGATGTAAATTCATCCGTCACTCATTTATATTGAATGGAGGTAAGTAACGGTTAACAATATACTACCCGAGACTTAGATTTATCGTCAGCTATTTATCCAAAAGTTCAAAAGCAAATAGGCTATTTTTGTCTTGCTAACTTTCTCCTGATTAACAACCATAATAAGCTAAAGTTTAGCCCAGGCAATATCATAGGCATATATGCTATTAGCAGCTAGATAGTGAATATATTCCCCTCTTGTTTTATTCAGAATATATCATGTTAATTGAAGCTATAAACACATATACATAGGCTAGCTATGTGGCTATCACTGTGTCATACAAACAAAAATAATATATTAAAGAGGGATAGTTTACCCAAAAATGAACATTTAATCACCCTCAAATGGCTCCAGATCTTTGTTTCTTTATTTTGTAGAACACTGAAGAATTAAAGATTAAAGAAGATATAAAGACCAAAGCTGTGAACCTGAAATCATTGATTTCCAGAGAAGGAAAAACAAATGCCATGAAAGTCAATGGTTACAGGTTTCCTGCTTTCTTCAAAATATTATTTTGTGTGTTCAACAGAAGAATAAAGTCAAATAGGTGTGGAACAAGTATAAGATGATTAAATGATGACAGAATGTTTAGTTTTGAATGAACTGTCCTTTTAAGGGTGAGTATATGGTGAATTTAGGGTGAAATATCCTTTAATATATTTTATTTATTAAAGTACAATTATTATTTTTATTATTATTTAATAAAAAGTGCCATTTTTTCCACTTGAGCCCCTGAGGCCTCTGCATGTCCCTGCACACACACAAACACGCACGCACGCACGCACGCACGCACGCACGCACGCACACACGCACACACATATATATATATATGTAAGGGATAATCAACGGATTGCCGTGCGTTAAAGGATTTTAATGCACTTCGCGGAGGCGACCACACTCCGCTGCGCGTCGTGTGGTCCTTTGCCTCCACGTCGTGCATTAAAATCCTTTAACGCACGGCAATCCGTTGATTATCCCTTA
>CAIGQQ010039723.1:4943589-4988418 GCA_903798035.1 Danio albolineatus
ACACACACACACACACACACACACACACATATATATATATTAGGGCTTGCATGACTACTGGTTTCTGCTAATCGATTTCTTTACAAAACAATACTCGAGTTACTCGACTACCCGTGGTTCAAGCTACTAGTTAAAAAGACACAAAGAAATCCTCCTCAATACATGTTTTATTTATTCATAAATCGATTCTGCATCGATTTCATAGGCCTAACATAAATTGACAAAAATTTATATTACTTTTGTAAGTTACAGAGTAATATAAAAAAAAGCTGCACGTAACATTGTCATTTAACATCTGCGTCATAAGCTTTGCTGTATATGCGAAGCGAACTCGTGTTCATCCTGTAGGCTAATGCTTTAATTAGTTATTAAAGTAACTTTATCATTTAACATGTTTTCAGCAGTAATAAGAACTAAGTGAAACTTAATTACTTAAACCAGTTCAGCAAAAAACGGAATAGCCTAAATTAATAAACAATGCATTATTAATATGCAAATATAAAGCTGAAATTGAAAATAAAACATTGTGATTACACTAAGGGAAAAAAAGAAAGAAAAAAGCTGAAGGCTCTGCGCTAGGCTAAATCTCATTCAATCATTTAATATCTGCTACATTTCAACAGTTATTAAAATAGCAAAATAAACGAATATATTACTTCAAGCGGCCCGAAGATTATGCAAACGACCATTTGCGCGCAAGTAATAGGCTGTCATACAACAAGTAGTCTGATTTTTTTTAAAAATAACTCTAATATTTAAGATTCCAGCAGTGATAACAGGAATAAGAATTATTTTGGTTCAGAAAAGAAAAGCGGCAATAACCTATAAAGCGAAATGAAAAATAAATAATAAATAAACTATTTATATGTAAATTATTTGAATAAATTAAAAAATATTAAAATAATAAATAAAATATGGGTAGACACAGTAAACAAACAAATGACTGCATGATATTTTAACATGCAGACATAATGTATGAGAAAATGTATTTCATATTTAAAAGTCATTGAAAAAAAAACAGCAACGAAGCTATGAATAAAAAGCGCATCTTGCAATTTATTTATTTTATATTTACCCTGTTTTCTACAGAAATAAGCAATAGAATCTTACTTCATCCGTCTTTATACAGAACACATCCCCGTTCTCATCCTCTAGCTATACACAGTCTTTGGTCAAGCTCGCGGATCGCTGGTTTTCATTTAGAAAACAAGCGCATCCCATGAGAGGGATGCAGGCTTGCTCTTTGTCTTGTTACGGTGTTGCCGGCCAAAGAAAATTTCTTTCACTTCGTGAGCTAGTGACAGGGATAGCAAGAAATGATTTCGCTAGCTTGGATAGTAGAGAAAACCGATGTTCATTACACAACTACCATTCGAGAGGATTCCCTGTGGTGTTGATGTTGATAATGTAAATAATCTTGAATTTAATCCTCAGTTGTAGTTGGAAGCTTTAACCTTCGATCGTGGTGTTTGTTGAATATGTTTGTCATTTTGATGTCATTTATAAATGCACGCTCAAGTAGTTGATTGTTGACTAGTGGTTGAGGTAGTCGATCGCTTGATATACATATACATATACATACTAATATTTATAACTAAGTATATATATATATATATATATATTTTAAACTTTTTTATTTAAATATATTATTTGCAAACAGTTCAAAGGAACATAAAATTATCAGGATTAACAAACAAAACCTTAAAAGGAAAAGAATAATGTCATATAAATTTATATTGCCATCATTATAGTCATTATTTTGTCTCGTTACATGTTACACTAACTTTGTGGGCTAAAAAAGTTTACAAGTTTTGTTCATTTACGAAAATAGATTTGTATTCTTCTAAGTAAAATGTAGGAAAGTTTTTCATAAGCTGCCATTTGTTCAAACTCAGATCCACTCAAGGACCAGAGATCTTCTAAAAGACAATCATTTATCGGCCTAACATGATACAGCTCTGTATCCACTGTGATTGATCTTTGTCATTGTGGCTTAAGGGACAGGGGTCACCAACTATGTATAAACTCTTCAAAGGTTATACTGGGTCTGTGATATCTTTACCAGATTGCCGTAATACATAAAACACTATAACCATTTTAGTATTAGTGTTATTATATAATTAATTACCTTCAGAATTGTCAAGAGCATCTGTGCTCCGTGTCTCACAACTTAAAATGCCACCATTCGTTTATTGCGTTTTGACATTGTCTTCTGAGGCGCATGTCATTTAATAAAGAAAAGATTCACGCAGTTTCTCCTGTCACGATCACCAGCGATCTCTCCTCTATCAGAGATCGCTGGTTCACACTTACTTGACTCCAGTCATGCAGCACACACACACACACTACTGTTCCATATCACGACTGATAGCATACACACCACCGGAGGACCGTCATGACTGATTACACTCACTACAAAAGCAGCACATACACGTAGAATTGTTGAGAAGTACAATTGTATATTTGTAAGCAGAGCGCCCTATGAACTATTTGTTAGTGTTGAAACTGGCTTCTGCTGATGATCCTCCACAAACTATCTTCAGTAGACTTTCTTTAATTGAATCTCTGACTCTGGCTATGGCAGATTGGCCATATGACAGATTGGTCATTTTTTAGGTTAAAACTGTCAGTTCCCCAACAATATGGACCTTAAATACACTATTCATACACACATCTGTTTCTGAGTCTTAATAACTGTTACTGTTTATGTGCAATTCAAAGCATTTTTATGGTTTGTGCTTCTCTGTGTTTGGATCCCTGAACTGTTTATAATGTTTTTCATTGTTTTCTTCCTGCCCTGACCCTCACCTGTTATCTGTCTTACCCTTTGGATTTTCACTGTTAATGTCGGTACTATTTACAATTCTTTTTCTAATAAAGCTGTGTTTGGAACTCTACCTCCATTGTCAGTGCATTATTCACCATTCACCCTCAGCTCCACGCTCCAGGTCCACCTCTGCTTTAGCCTCCAGGGCTACCTTTGGGTATGGACCTGGTCCTCCTTCCCTCTCCATTTTGCTTCCGTACTAACAATTTGTAAATTGTTAGTACGTCATTAACAAATCACTTGACTTAACGATTAGCAAAATATACTTAAATGCTAATTTATCAAATAATTTATTAAGTAAAGGCAATAACACTAAATTTAAGGTACAATTATCTTAGTTAACAGATTTAATTACGAAATTTAGCTGAAATTTATAACTTGCTGCTTTTAAATAGATTGTGGGTTAGTAGTTGGGTTTAGGTACTGGGTAAGATTAGGGATTTAGAATAAGATGCAGAATATGTACTTCATTACAAATAAACAGCCAACATCTTAATATTACACAGGTAATAATAAGCACAAGTAATTAATATTGAATCTTGGTATTTTAAATTGTTAACATTAATCATTTATAATTGTTTGTAAATGATTAGTTCATCATTAACTAATCACTTATGAATAACCACCAAACATTATCACAGTAAGCGTTACTGAGTAGTGAAACACCATTGGCTCATCATGAGTTCATTGCTCATGTCCAGCCTTACCACCGAGAATGGCCTTACCATGACACTGTAGCTGCAGAAATAATAAGCAGCTGAGATGGATCTCTATAGTGGTTCAAAATGAAAAAGAAAGATGTTGAATATGATCAGTGCCATACTCTGACTCGGCGGAGGAGTGCAACGGCTTTCAGCTTCAGTGTTCACTAGTGTTTGAGATGCAACCTTTCTAATACCCTACTGATTCTTCCAAAATTGCATTTATAATTTCTCTGCTTACAGGCAAGGTGCTGCAGTAGGTGGAAACCTTATGGACCCAGAAGGGTGTGGTAACTCAACTATTAATCTGTTTACTGAACATTTTCAAACAATCTTTGGTCCTTCAGCAGAAAAAGCATCAGCTGGTGAACAGTTATACCATCTGAAACAAGTTACTATGTAAACACAAGAGTATTCAATAAAATTTTACACCCTCGCAGCAGCCAGTCAATGCACTGTTAAAAAAAATCCGTAAAATTTACGGAAAAACACCGGCAGCTGTGGTTGCCAGGATTTTTCCGTAAAAAATACGGAAGTTTTATAGAACTGTTTAAATTCACGGAAAATAACCGTATTTCATGAACTGATACAATGTTCAGTTAACAAAAACGTAGCTTAGTGCACAAAAGTCATTAAATTCATTAATGTATTAATGTGTGACTGCAATTAGCAAACAGATTTTTACTGCATTAGTAACTCCGCAGTTACATTTAAGAAAAAGAAGATGCAGCATAACATCAGATACTCTGAGTTCATCTTGGACTTGCACACAGATGCTACTATCCTCCACAATGGTGACACAAAAAATGTTTTACAGTACTTTGCTGTTTTTTTCTTGATTTTACGGAAAAATACCGGCAGCTGTGGTTGCCAGTAATCTACTGTTTTTAACATTTTACGGTCGTAAATTCAGTTTACAGAATATTTCCGTGAAAAATACATTCCACATTGTGCATTTTTCATCGAACACATTTAACCCCTCAAATCCCAGAGCAAAATCCTCCCTAATGTCCTCACCACAGAGGGTTGAACACTCAGGCAGTGATGACGTTAATGAGATAATTAAGTATCTAATTAAATGAGGATGAACAACTGTTAATAAGCAGAATCACTGAAGGAAAGAAAAACAAGACCAAATAACACAAATCACAGCCAAAACCAAAGATGAAATCAACTGAAAATTAAACTCTAAATAAAAATAATAATTAATAAAAATAAAACAAATGACACAATAAAACAATTATTTCTCAAGATCTCAGCAGAGATTATTAAACAACATCACAAACATCAGGAGCTTCACTTATTACTGACATTTGACTTTTTCTGTCGTGAACAAAAGTTCTTAATGAAATTTTTGTTGTTGAGTTGAAATCACCATGACGGAGGTCAGTGTCTGCTTTAGTTGGACTCTTCAACTTCTTATTATAACATTAAATTGCGATTGGTTGCTATAATTAGTTGTGATGATCACACTATTTTATAGCATGAAAAGCCAGAAAAAAAAAACTATGTCATCAAAGCCACTCTCGGCTGCTTGTTAACTCATCCAGTGTCTTGATAGTTGTGTGTGAGAAATTAATAATATACATTAATGAAACCACTGAAGCTTCAGAAATCAATGAATGTTTAACAGGTCTAAATACACCACTCATAATGAGAAAGTTTGAACTATGGCAGAACTCAAAAACACACAGACATCAACAATTAGTCTCTGAATCTCAATAATGGTGACAAAAAATAAAAATAAAATAAAAAAACAACCCAGAACAACACAAAACAATCTACTGAAATATTACACCGCTAAAACAAAATAAAGTAAAAGCAAAGAAAGTAATTTTAAGAACATAAAGCTGCCTAATTTATTCATGCTGCAATGCATGCTGGGAGTTTTGCACTATGCTGGCACCCAGCATGCATTGCGGCATGAATGAATCATGCAGATTTTTCTTTTTAGCAACCATGATTAAGGCTCATATCCTGATTCTTGATGTCTGTGTGTCTTAACGTGCTGCAGGGGTTTTCAAAGTTTTGTGCATGACACTCTGATAATTATTTTCTAATTGTTTGATGAACCTCCATGTAAAGCTGCAGTATCATCTCAAACAACGATTAAATATTTTTCAATATTTTAATGAACTAAATTACAAAATACTTTGTGCTACACCTGTAACAATTAATAACATTTAGTATATTATTTTTCTCATGACTTTTCTTTTTTTATTGCTATAACGATAACTTTCAGAAATACAGTTATAACAGTCAAAGAAATATTCAAATAAAATGGTAAAGGTTCAAGAGCCCAACTATAGCAGCTTCTGATCTCCTCGATGGTGAGGTCAAATGAAATATTCTCAATAAAAAAATTTAAACCTCTGTTAATTATCAAATATTCTTGCAGATATGACAGAAATGAAGTAAACTGTAATCAGTGAAGCTGGCAATGCTGTTATTTAATGGAGTTGTTTAATCCTATGTTTTAATATAGTTGGTTTGGTGTAAGTCTGTGTGTGTAGTTTTATTTATTCCTTCAATTTCTTATTCCTTCAGTGATTGTGCTTGTTAACAGCAGCTGCTCATCGGTGTCTAAATTCAGTCATTTGTGGTCATTCACTTTCTATAGTGGACTAAACTAATTGACTAATTAAGGGACTAGTGAATGAGGGTGTATGGTGAGATTTCAGACACTCTGCCTCCTTTCTCGAAAACAAAGTTTTGATCTTTTACAGTTATTTTCCGTATTTTGTACAGAAATGAGCTGTTAATCATTCTACAGATTTTCACCGTAGATTATACAGACTTGTACTGTTAAAATCACGGACATTTTTTACAGTGTGGGATAAATGGGCTCTGATGACTACCTACTGCCAAGGTCTTGAAACACATCTAAGAATATATCTGGCTTGCTATTATGATACTGTGGGTCTTGAAAAATTCATTTAGCTATCAATTTGCTGTTCATCCCGCCTAGAAGGCTGCAGCAGAGAGCTTAACACCAGTACAATCCATCTATTCCTCAAGGCAGAGAAATGCTGCTTCACCAGACCACCAATCCCTTCCTAGGATATGTCACCAAAGAGAACAGAGTGAAGATGGATGAGGGGAAGCCATCACTTCTTGGCCACAACTTTTTCCATTTGAAAGCTACAATGCTTCCTGGGTTTGCTAATTTTTATAGATCATTCAAAATTATAGCCAAATCTCTAGTCAGCTCTTATGCCTTCTAAAAAGAAAACCCAAGTCCCTAGTTTGGTCCAAAGAGGCTATCCAAGCTTTCCACGCTCTCAAGAAAGCTTTTACACAGGGTCCCTCTTGGTACATCCCAATCCTGCATTGCCTTTCATTGTCCATGTAGATGCTTCCACCACCAGAGTGGGGGCCATTCTCTCACAGCAGCAGGGGTTAACTTACAACCAAAACTCCATCCATACGCCTTCCCCCGGAAGCTCAGCCCGGCGGAAGCTAACTATGACGTGGGAAACAGCGAACTATTAAGTTAGCACTGGAAGTAGGGGTGGTTGATATGGAAAAAATATCATATCATGATTTTTTTCTGGGGAAATCCCGATTCACAATTTTTATCCCGATTCTTTTTTAAGTTGATTTTTAAAGACTACTTTGCAAATTACAAAGGTACAATACAACTAAACTAATGTCTTCATATAAAAATATACTCTTACCATGTATGTTTAAGAATATTTTAATCAAGTGAAGATTTAATGCAAGTGCTATTCTGCAAAGAAAGAACAATCAACAAGACTTGCATTACAATTACTGTACCATCAAAACGAATATTTAGCAAATCTAACAAATCTTAGTTCAAATCAAATAGCTTATTATACATTGATCCTCAGCAACACCTTCAAAAATGCAAATTACTTTTTTTTTTCAAAGTTAACAAAACTAGTAGTGTTTTGAATTTAATAAATGCATAATAATCATGACCATGAAACCATGATTATTCTTCAGACTATATGATTATACAACCAAAATCTATAAATCGCTGCATCCCTAACTGTTACGTAGTTCAAAACAGCATATGAATGTGTTTGTAGAAGAAGCCAACTTGAGCAATGCACTGATTTTGTTGTGCTTTGAAATACAACATTTGAATGTGTTTATAAAAAAAAGCCACAGTGTACAATGCAGTGATGTTATGTAGTTTCAAAATACAACATATTAACATTTTAATGTAGATTTTGTTGTACACAGATCTACCAACAACTTATGGCTTTATTTCAGTGACATATGTCGTGAGCGCAGTATTACCGTGTGAGATCACAAGTCTGCAGACGCCCCATATAGACCATGCGGGTCTCTTTGCTTGAGCGCCGAGCGTCTCTGTGTTCGTGCACACTTTTTGCGTGCCCTCTAATAAACGCTAATGAAGTGTGATTTAGTGCATTTATGTAATGCGTATGTCTACAACGTTTATTAGATTTGCTAGGAATATTTACGAATGTCTCCAATAGACCTACAGAGCGGCATTAATGTGTCCTGAAGTAAAGTGAAGCGGCTATAAACTCCAGCAAGAGAAAGTCATTGTATGCAGAACCACAGGCCTTTATTTATAAAGCATATTTAAGGAAATTATTCATCATAACTGAAAGCTGCGCCTGTATGCTGGCCTCGCGCATCGCGCAGCTCTGTCAGCCAGTCTGTCAGTCTGTCAGTCAACATGTAATCTCAAAGGGTTTAACAAATGACGCACAGCGGTTACAGAAAAGTTCCCGCTGTTATAATTCACTTACCTTTTAATACGTTTTGGTGCGATTGTAACCCGCTATTTAAAAAAAAAAACAACGACAGACGACTGAATGTTTTGAATGAGAAGCAGTAATAGCCGTGACAGGATGAATTTAGGTGTGGTGCCCCGTCATGGAAGAATGAATGTTGCGGAAGCACTGCACTATATACTGTATGGCGATACAACGATTTTTCTGAAAAAGTGGATCGTGGAGTAATTTTTATCGTCCACGATCAAATATCGTATTATCGCACAGCCCTACCTGGAAGAATGGAGGCATTGGTAGAGGTATCCAAACACCCATTAAGGGTCTTTACCGATCATATGAACTTAAAGTACTTGAGAGAAGCCAGTTATCTCAATCCCCGGCAAGCTAGATGGTCTATTTTCTCACACTTTAACTTCGCTATTTCACATGTTCCAGGAAAGAAGAATACCAAAGCCTGTATAGTCAAGAACCGATTATCCCGTCTGTTAGACCCATCAACCCCATTGAGTGAAAAAGTGTCGCACACCATTCCACTGGGCTGTCCCAGAGCACAATGTACTCCTCTTATCTTGTCTGCTCACTCCTCCCCTGGAACTGGCCACCCCAGGGCCAACGACCCTCTCGTTGCTAAAATATGGCTTCTGGTGGCCAGGAATGGCAAAGGACATGAGAAAGTTCATTCAGAGATGCAAGGAATATGTCATGCCATGAATACATTTAATGTCATCAACCTGTGTCTGGTGTGAACGCAGCATAACACTGTCACGTCAACTTTTTTTTTAATTGCAATCTTTAATTGTTTGAACAATTTTAAGCAATATTTCTTTTTAAATTTTACAATACTTTTTTTAAATATAGACTATGCATTTTCAATTGTTTAGTATAAATATAAAAAGGGACATTTTCCATATATTACTAATTTGATATGTTATGACTAGGCAGGAAAATCTGATTATAGTAGAATATGCTGTAAGTAATTCTAGCAGTGTGATTTTACATTATCAAAGCATGTTTCAAGAAGTTACAATGAAAAAAATAGTTTTTGAATGGTAGCTTTGTTTTTATGCTGAGCATATTTTCTTCCATGTAGTTTTATATGTCCTCTTCAAAATAAATATATTCAAATGTGTTTGATAGATAACTTGAGGTTCTTTTTAATTTGTGACACAACCAATTTTCCACAACCTGTGCATTTGAAGTGACGTAAAAAAAATTTTTTTAAAAACACCACATATATGCAGGATCTTCATCTTTTGAATAAATGTGTGTTTATGTGTGTCTGATTCCACAACCAACATATAAATCTGAGCTATAGTATGCAACTCATAATAACTTAATAACTTAAGTTAATCAAAATGACTGCATTGTAAAGACCAGACAAAGCTTTAAAATGACACCTATTTTGTATTGGTCAAGGCAGTGAAGAGGTACACATTGGTTTAAAAGTGTGTACTCCAGTTTAAACGTTTAAACATGGTCAGTGCTCATTAAAAAGCTGTGCATCTAAATTTTAAAATTATATTAATTTTTGTGTTCTTTTAATTAAATATGTAAGATTATAAAACAGTAGCATCACATTCCTTCTGACAGCTAAACAAATGCATTGAATTGCAGAAATACTGGATAGTGGGCTGCAGTCCACTGGTTGAGAACCAATGCACTGACTAATTTAATGTTAACTTTCTAAATACTTGACTTGCCTTGCTGCTATAACAGGTATCCATGGTGTGAGCTCATCTGAGTGGTTTCCAATCAGCCAGTCTGTGGTGGGAAAAAGAAAGCCATTGCTGGGTGTGATGGCATTTTCCTAAAAGAGAGGAAAGCAAGTTATATGACATTATCTATGGCTAGAAAAGTGAGTCACAAAACCTGAACACAGTACATAATCCACAGTCAAAGAAACAATGCTATTATAAGCCATGCTCTTAAATCAAGGCAGCTTTCAGTGTATTTAGAGTGTAGAGTATGTAGAGTACTCTTCATGTGTTGACACCCATAAATAAATTGGCCTACAAGAGTGCACATAGTTTTGGAGTGAAATTTAACAGCAAATCATCCAGTCATTTTAGGTCGAAAACAGCAAGAGAACCACTCACCCTGCTGATAAATTAAAAAATATAGATAGATTCTTTTAAAACTAATGCAGTGTATTTATTTATTTTGAGAGTTGAAACTGTGAAACTGTAATGATTTTGTGAGGTAGTTTTCTGTCAAATTTTAATGTCTTGTGATTGTCTGAGACAGGGGACCATAAATGAATCCATGCAACTCAGATTGATAGTGCTACGTATTGAGTACCTTTTTATTTGACAATGCTGGTGTGTATTGTACCAGTGTGCTGTGTTTTTCCTTATCTCCCTCTTTCTCTCTCTCCGCATGAGCGGAAATCAGGTGCAGCTGTGAGAGGGGTGCGGCGCCAATTATAAAAGCATGCTGTTGGCACTGTCCGAAGAGTTCTCTTTCCTGTTTCCCCTCGCTATTGTAGTGTGTGCGTGCAAAAGCACATCACACTAAGACCTCTGTGTGGCATTGTATTCTTTACACCTTAAAACCTTACAAAGTCATATAATGCGATACGGTTAAAATTGTAACAGAACGATATTTTGTCTTCTGAGTGTTCATTTTGCCTTAAACCTTACAAAGTCATCTAGTGAGATACTCTGTTAAAAGGGTAATAGGATGGTATTTTGTATTAGTTTATTTCATAACGATACAAAGGAAAGGCCCTTTTCTCTTGGTCTTTTTTTTCTTGTTTAATGGGTAGTTAAGGAGATTAGAAATTTAAATTAGTTTTGTTTAAAATCTTTATTTTGGTTTTAGGTAAGAGGTGCTTAGAATTATTTTTGGCCTTTGTTTCCCTTACAACCTTAGTTTTTGACAATAGTTTTTTTTGTTAACACATTTTTTTTACCCTTTTGACAACTTGGCCCGTTTGTGTGCTTGGGGAGCAGGAAAGGTGATTCCAGGTGACATCTTTTAATCGGGTCAGCCTTATCTTATGTGCGAATTGTCGTACTTCTGCTACATAAAAATAGGTTTGAAGGATTTACGTTAATAAAAATATCTGTTCTGATCATTTTCATAACATCGTCCGACTCCAACCAGTCAGTGGTTAAAACATGCCCTGGTATGTCCAGTCAATGTACTCACAGCCTGTTTAGCAGTTGACAGCTTCAGTGACTATGGTTATTACAGTACTTGAAGTTGGCCCAATCCCAGTTCTACCCCATAGCCCTTCCCCTTCCCAATTCTCTTAAGCTTGAGATGTAAGGTTAAGGGGAGCCCCTTTTCAGGAGGAAGGCGAAGGTGTAAGGGTAAAAAAATAGAAGTGGGATTGGGCCTTAGTCTGTTAAACACAAAAACATGTGAAATAAAACAAGGTTACAAACATGAGATCAGGCTTATAGAGATTTGCTATTAATCCCAGTTTAGTATTGCTCTCAATTTCATACAGAAGTTATTTTCAATTCATTATATTATCATTTTAACTGACCTAGAAGTAATATTGAAGTATTTTAAATACAGGGATATGTTAATCTTTACCTCACATAGTATGTGCTCATCTTTCTTGATGCTGTCGCTAACAGGAGGTTTTAATGTATGTTCCTTTATCTGTCTCAGTGGTTAGCACTGTCGACTCACAGCAAGAAGGTCGCAGGCTCGAGCCCCGGCTGAGCCTGTTTGCATTTCTGTGTAAAGATTGCATGTTCTCCCTGAGTTCGTGTGAGTTTCCCCCACAGTCCAAAGACATGTGGTATAGCTAAATTGAATAAACTAAATTGGCCATAGTGTGTGTGTGTGTGAATGAGAGAGCGTATGAGTGTTTCTCAGTGGGTTGAAATTTTCAGATCACCAGATCCTCCCCCTGTGAGATCGCAGCATGGGGGCACAGCAGTAAAATGTTTATCCATTTGCTCATTTATTTAATCATTCCTAAATGTATTTAATTAACTTTCAACTGATTCTTCATTTGCATTACATTTGATCTTGGAAAATAATTAAAATCAAGGCAAATCACTGCACTCTTCGAGCTAGACAGGCTCTGAGACCTAAACTGTTTCAAACATAAAGAGTAATGCAACAGTATGGCGCAAGACGAGATTTAATGGTGACTTTGGGTCCATGTGGTTATCATGGTTACCATGTGGTTAAAAGGTATATGCAATCAACGACTTTTTTGAGACCTTGAGATGAAAAATGCCCCCCATCACCGTACACACTGAAGACCTGTGCAAGTAGCGTGAAGACATCTAGAAAGAGAGGATAGGGCTATATTATTAAATCTCGTAATGAAAAGAAATGCTGTGCTTATTGAATGCAATGAGATTCCAAATACCAAATCAGAAATTATAACTCCCAAACCAGCTTTACATCACCACCACTTAAAGAACATAGATGGTTAGAATCCACCCTTAGATCTAAAAGCAGAAATACTACCGCTGTTGGGCAGAAATATTTTGAAAAATGATTTTTTTTTTTCGCAAACAGATAAACGGACCAAACAACACCCCGTTGCAGGGAAATTAGATCTTGGCTAGGTGGTGATTGGAGATGTATGATTTGGTATGGCATACAGGCCTTCATCAGTCAATATGTTTAAAACCTCCATATAACAATGGTCATCCTAGTTACCTCACACCATGCTATAGCCACCTGCAAGTGCAAGATACCTCACAAAGTTTTTACCGTCAGCACCTTCCTCTGCCACAGCACCCTGCACAGCAGACAGCTTCTACTCCTTGTGTAGACAAATCAAGTCTGGCCGTGTTCGCCTATACAGACAAGGATCATGGTGTCTGCTCCATCTATTGAAGACCTCAAGTTCATTAAGATCATGGACAATGAAGTTCTTAAAGATGACTCACAAAACTGGGTTGCACCCCTTCCTTTCCAATCTCCTAGGAACAATTACCAAATAAAAGACTATGCAATGAAGAGACTAAAGTCTGTATACCATACATTAAATAAGAAACCAAAAAATTAAAGAACATTACACAGAGTTTATGCAGAACAAACATACAGAGCTTGCCCTTGTCCTCCAGGAAGATAAAGAATGCTAGTATTTACCATAACTTTGGCATCTACCATCCTAAAAAGCGAGATCAGATCCGCATAGTGTTAGATTCAAGAGTGAAATGTGAAGGGATGTCACTTAACAGTGTCCTCCTCAAAGGCCCAGACCTAAACAAAAACGTAATTGGTTTTAATAAATTCAGAAATAAGAGGATTGCTGTGACTGCTCTTCTTTGACAATGAAGTAGTGCTGAATGTCTGCAAAGAGGCTACTTAATGTTTCTTTGGTTTCGTGACAATGCCTGGAACTATGAGATTGTGGACTATAGAATGTGTGTCCATGTGTTTGGGAATACTCCATCTCCTGCCGTGGCAATATATTGCCTCTGAAGAGCAGCAAGAGACTTTTACGTCGATAATGCACTAAAGTCTTTTGCAACAGAGTCTGAGACCATCAGTGTCATCAAGAGAGCCCAGAAAATGCTGTCTTGTTCTCATGTCAGACTGTATAAGGTCACATCAAAACAACGCAGCTGTCATGACTTTCCTCCTGATGACAGAGCAACCAGCATCAAAGAATTAAATTTCTCCAAAGATGATGTTTCTGTACAGTATAGCCTATGCCAACGTTGGAACATACTCACTGATGTATTTACCTTCCAATGGGGAGCACTCTCCCCATTAAGAACAACATTTTCGATCCTCTCAGCTTTTTCTGACCTGTTACAATAAGAGGTAAATCATTGCTCCAAGAACGGTCCATGGATAACAGAGATTAGGATGAACCACTTCCTGAAAACCATAGAGTGGACAAACTGAAAAAATCCTCTCCAATGCATAATTAATTGCACAACTGATACACATTGCTCAGTGTTTTACTCAGACAAATCATGACAGCAAAAGAGCAATGAAAACAGAAAACTCCTGATCAGCAACATGCAACAAGAAACATACACTAGTGACTTCAACAACATTCAGAATCAAAAAGCCATACCAAAACAAAGTTGCATCAAGAAGCTTTGTCCAGTAGTTGACAAAAGATTGCTATGAGTTGGTAGACGTATCTCACAGTCGGGCTTGGACATAACAGAACAAATACTCTTATAAATTCCACATCAACAACATCTAAAAAACCTCTAAAAACTTAGTGCCACCTAGTGCCACTAGGGATGCTGGACTTTGATTGGTGGGAGAAAACAAGTGCATAAGTGGCATAATATTCAAATGTATCACTTGCAGGAAATTACATGGAAAAAATGAGCATCAGTTAATGGCAGCCCTACCTATAAGTTACAAGTTGCCCCACCATACACTTTGAATGGCTTGTATATTTTTGGCCCATGGGAAGTCACCCACCGTAAAACCATAGGTGACTAAGCATGCAACAAAAGCTGGGCTGTATAATTTACATGTCTCAGTGTTTAAGCACTACACTTCAAAGTAATGGAGACTTTAAGTGCTTCCAGTTTCATTAATGCGGTGGAAAGGTTTTTCTCCATTAGAGGCCCAGCTGTGCAAATTTGGTCGAATCAAGACACAAATTTTATTGATGCTTCAAAAGAGCTCAACCTAGAATCAGATGCAGACCTTCAGAGATATGTGTGATAACATTTCAGATCACTATTTAATCTCCTGTTTATTGTGCATTGATAGCGCTAGAAAATCATCTTCTATTCACAAATATGGTAGGACGACCACAGCTAGCAATAAAGATGATTTTGTTATGAACCTACCTGATCTTTCTAATTTCCATAACATTCCAGGCAGCCTAGAAGAGCTTGACACTGCAACTGAAACTATTAATTGCATCCTTTCTAGCATGTTAGATATAGTTGCTCCATTACACTTCAAAAAGATTAGGGAAAAAAATCTGACGCCATGGCACAATGAGCACACGCATGTCTTAAAGAAAGCAGCCCGGAAAAATGGAGTGTGGATGGAAGAAATCATAACTAGAAGTTTTTCGTCTGGCCTGGAAAGAAAGCTCACTTAACTGTAGAAAAGCTTTAACATCTGCCAGATCTGCTTATGTTTCAACTTTAATAGAAGAAAATAAACACAACCCTAGGGTCCTGTTTACCACAGTAGCCAATCTAACTAGAAATAAAGCATCAACATGCATTTCTCAACATAGCAGTAATGACTTTATGAATTTTTTCACATGCAAGATTGATGATATCAGAGATAAAATAAGCAACATCAATCTGCCTTCTACAGCATAGTCCCAATTAGAGCACTATAGATTGTTAATAGATAAACTAATAGATAAACTAAAGAATTATCTAAACTGATAAAGTCGTCCAAATCAACAACGTCTATGCTAGATCCTATTACGACCAAATTATTAAAACAATTGTTTTCAGAAGTTTCTGAACCTGTTCTTATCATTTTGAATTGATCCCTACTCCTACACTGTAAACCCTGACAGTTGTACTAGCTCATAACTAATAAGGTCATAACAATCAAATGTCGTTATAAAGTTGACCAAACTATAAAGTTTTGAGCCCTCTAGATATTTTTGCCTCTTCAATTGTATAGGGCTCAATATTTTAAAGCTAATTTGTGTGGAACGCTTAAAAAGTTTAAAAACTTTAGACGTTATGGACGTCATGACGTTCTGGTGGGTAGGTCTTATCTCTCCCTCAGGAAAGCAGAGTCAGCCATCTTGATTTTGCCTTAATGCGTGGATGTGCGAATTTGTTTGCAATGCACGCTTTTATCACCCCGCTTCAAACTACCACCACCTCCGTTTTTTTTCATCAGTGGTATTGCCTTCGTTTTCTTAAGCTCCATCTTCTGATCAGCCCTGATTTGGTAAGCACGCTAAGATTTTACATTTCTATTATTGGATTTAAATAGTCTTAAATTTAGAACTGGTAATACATTTTTACAATGTGCATCGTGAATGTTTATTGTAAATACTTTACAAATCCTAGTAATTGTCACTTTAGAGGTTGTTGAATGTAACATGTTATGTTTTTGAACGGTAAAATGTCATTAGCGGGTTTCCTGCATGAACTACATTTCCCGCATGAACTACATTTCGCATAATCCAATGTTTACCCGGGATATTGACGGTTACGTCCACAAGCCTGAACGCTTTAGCGGGGGCCTAAAGCTTAACTTTATCCCTGCTTCCTGGTAGCTGTTGTCGCTGTCTGTCAGTAGTGCACGTTAGTACTTGTAAGTATACTTATTTCCATAACTGTCCGCGCTACACAGTCTATATTTTACGTTGTCGAGTTGTGTGCATGTGTGCTAGCATGAAACGCACAATGCTAAACAACATAATGTCAGTGTGTTTTCATGATCCTAACTGTTTGTATTTCTTGGTAGGCTCAGGTATGTGGTTGAGAGGTCATCTAGAGATAATTTTAAAAGTTCAGGTAGGATGTATTATGAAACAATTGGTTTTATTGTGTTTCCATAATCGTTTTTTGCTATTTCTTTAAATGTTTTTCTTAACAGTCAATCACTTGTACCCTTTATTTAATACTTATTAATACTTAAACAATACCAAAAACAGAAATGACAGATCTACGCACACAACTTTGATGCTTTACTTGTCAATTACTAACTTGCTCATTAACATTGACATTTTCACAAAAATTTGTGTCCATTAAATGTTTTTGACATATTTGAAAACTTTTTAATCTGTATATTATTATTTTATTTAGTTTAATTTATTAGTTATTGTTTAAAAACGTTTCAAAGAATAACAAATCATCTTTGTGGCATGTTGTGTACAGAAATTGGACAACAAAGAGTGTTACAGAGAGTCAGCATTTCACCATCAGTCAGCTGCCAATAGGTGAGTTTTGTCAATTTTGTGCTAATTTGAATAAAAATAAAATAAATCCTAACAATTTTCACCCTGCATTTTTCACAATGTTTAGATTTTTGGCAGAAGAACTGACTAAATCAAATGTTCTGTAATTTTATTAAATGTAAATGACTAAATGTGTTGTCAGCCGGTTGGCACAATAATTTTCTCCCTCATTCAAAATTTTACACACATTTTAACTTTTGAATAGCCAAAAGTGCAAAACAGGGCTGCCCTAGGGCCAGCCCTACTTATGGAGTCACAGGTAAAAAAAAAAAAAAAAAAAAAAGAAGAAATAAATTAAAATTTGCCCACTTTGAACATGATTGATTTTTTCCTATTAACTTTTTAACTCCTAACTTTTTTGACTTTGGTACAAACTCATCCCTAATAGAATAGAATTTTGCTACCTGAAAACGTCTTAAAATACATTCACTGTTTCTAATTCATCTTTGTACATTTCTTTGTAATTCTGTCCATGTACAGATGTTTGCAGAGTTCCACAGAATCAACAAGGTTAACCTGCGCAATCAATTCTACAAGGAGCTGGACAGACACACACCTAAACTCATCACCTTGTTCAGAGACAAGGCCACCAAGACTGGCAAGATAGCGGAGGAGCTAGCCAAGCTCATGAGGATATGTGACCCTCAGGTGAATTTTCAACTTTGCATAATTCAGAAACAGATTATTTGCAGACTACTGTAAGAAGCCATAGTGTGAATTGCCAACTGTGCCCTGAGGTTAAATGATTATGGCATGAACACAACATTGTCATCTCAGCAGAGATAATTGTCTTGACAAGTGTATGTATTGTATTAGAAAGAGGTACCTTTATGTAGGACATTTATAGTAAAAGGCCCATAGACCAGTTTTGATCAAATGAGACAAGGAGTTAGGACTTCAATTAATAAAAGAAAAATTACTGAAGAAATATGGTTTATAGTTTTGCCAGCAGAAATCAGCTTCAGCACTCTCAAAGAGTTCCACAGGCCGACCTGCTTTACATTCCGAATGCAGTAGTATATATTACAGATAAATTTCGTCATTACTAGCTGAAACCGTATATGATTGGTTATAAATAAGGCAGTCTCTGTAGAAAAAGTGTCTTGAACAGTTTTAGAATATACGTCGTAAAACATGGTTCCATAGATTATCAGATATGACAGGCAATACAAAAAGTACACAAAACATAGGTCATAGGTCATTCTTTCTGCAGGCCCATCCATAGTTTTTCTGCCCATTCCTTGACTTGACCTGTAACACACAGACACACAAGGCCGCAATGTTTTGTTCTTACGCAGACTTATGTATGATGGGATACGCTTAGCGTAGAAAACTGCTCTGGATTCGGGATAGTGTGGATTTAGTGTGCGTTAAGGGCACTACCACTTTGCCATTTATAAGACCTGTGACAGTCTTGTGCACTTACTTTCTGTCGCGTGAACATGCTCTCAAGTGGCCAAGACCGCAAGTGTGGGTATTTGTTTGCTCTGCATTTGTGTAATTACTATTGTAATGGATATTTTTTGTTCATCTAGGGAGAAAGTGACGTAAATATGAGACAGGCCCTAGTCCTTCGTGCACTTCCTGTGTACCTGTGTGAAGATGCCTCCAAGTTTTTCAGGACCTGTTATGTAAGTGTTCTGGTCTCACTATCGATCGCTTTGCCTAGCTATTCAGTCGGCTTAAACCTGAGACATCACTCAAAGAACTCTAGGAGAACAAGGGTGGGTTCCAGAAAGCAGGTTATGTGAAAATTCAGAGTGAACCCTGAGATAAGATAAACTCTGAGTTATCCATTCCAGAGGGCTTTTTCCAGAAAGTAGTTTTAACAAACTCTGGGCCTAACCCTGAACTTTAAATTGACTTAGACTGTGAAGTAAAACTTTATAGAGTTTTTAGTTTAGGACCCCCTGTTAGAGGTGGTGGAGGTGAGCTCCTCTTCATGTTCATCTACTCAGCAGGATGTTAAGACACAGATGTGTGTTAAACAGCATCTGTTGGTGGTAAAAGCTACTACAAGTTAAAACATCTACTTAGTAAACTTTTACTTTGTTTAAAGTGAAAACCAAAGTGAGGAGCCAACATGAGAATGTTTAAGTGTTAGTCTAAGTGCTAAGTGACAGTAACGTCTAGACATACTTAGCATGATTTGTATCCTTGAGTGGCTGATTGTGCAAATTATAAGAACATCAACCTGCGGTCTTGACACGCTCCCCACATCATTCTTTAAAAGTGTGTTTAACTGTCTAGAAATTGATCTTCTGAAAGTGGTAAATGCTTCACTTCTCTCAGGGATTTTTCCAAACTCACTTAAAACTGCAGTTGTTAAACCCCTCTTGAAAAAGAGCAACCTGAATAACACCCTACTGAGCAACTACAGGCCAATCTCAAATCTCCCTTTCATTGGCAAAATCATTGAAAAAGTTGTTTTTAACCAGATTAACAAGTTCTTAAACTTCAAGGGGTGTTTAGACAATTCTCAATCTGGTTTCAGAGCACATTACAGTACAGAGAGCGCCCTTATAAAGATAATCAATGATATACGCCTAAATACAGATTCAGGCAAACTAACAGTGCTGGTATTGCTCGATCTCAGTGCTGCATTCGACACTGATCACAGCATACTTCTGAATAGGCTGGAAAACTGGGTTGGGCTGTCTGGGACGGTCCTCAAATGGTTAACATCGTACCTTGAAGGGAGAGGTTACTATGTCAGTATAGGTGACCATAGGTCGAGGTGGACACCCATGACATGTGGAGTCCCACAAGGCTCAATTCTGGCACCTCTCCTGTTCAACCTTTATATGCTCCCACTGAGCCAAATAATGAGAAAGAACCAAATCTCCTACCACAGCTATGCTGATGACACTCAGATCTACATAGCCTTACTGCCTAATGACTACAGCCCCATTGACACCCTCTGCCAATGCATTGATGAAATTAACAACTGGATGTGCCAAAACTTCCTTCAGTTAAACAAAGAGAAAACTGAAGTCATTGCATTTGGGAACAAAGATGAGGTTTTCAAGGTGAATGTGTACCTTGGCTCTAAGGGTCATACAACAAAAAATAAGGTCAAGAGTCTTGGTGTGACTCTGGAGTCAGACCTGAGTTTCAACAGTCATGTCAAAGCAGTAACTAAATCAGCAAACTGTCATCTCAAAAACATTGCAAGAATTAGATGTTTTGTTTCCAGTGAAGACTTAGAGAAACTTGTTCATGCTTTTATCAGCAGCAGGGTGGATTACTGTAATGGCCTCCTCACTGGCCTTCCCAAAAAGACAGTCAGACAGTTGCAGCTCATTCAGAACGCTGCGGCCAGGATTCTGACCAGAACCAGGAAATCAGAGCACATCACACCTGTCCTCAGATCTTTACACTGGCTCCCAGTTACATTCAGAATAGAGTTTAAAGTATTATTACTTGTCTATAAATCACTAAATGGCCTAGGACCTCAATACATTACAGATATGCTCACTGAATACAAATCTAATAGATCACGCAGATCATTAGGATTACATAAAATAGAAATTCCAAGAGTTCAGTCAAAGCAGGGTGAATCTGCTTTCAGCTATTACGCCCCTCGTTGCTGGAATTAGCTTCCAGAAATGATCAGATGTGCTCCAACATTAGGCACATTCAAATCAAGACTGAAAACACATGTGTTTAGCTCTGCCTTTACTGAATGAGCACTGTGCTGCGTCCGACAGATCGCAGTATTGTGTCTTTCTTTTCTTTTCATTCTTTTATAACTTGTCTTAACTCATTTTAATCTGTTTTTATCTGTTTTTTATTATTTGTTTTTATTTTCTTCTTCAATTTTATTCCTGTTTATGTAAAGCACTTTGAATTGCCACTGTGTATGAAATGTGCTATATAAATAAACTTGCCTTGAACTGATTCTTGTATTTGTGTCTTATGTAGTCAGCAGATAATCCAGACCTCACTGACACTCCAGTGGCTCTCCTGACGGTTGTCACGGACGACACTACAGATGCGTCCCTCTTTAGCCCTGAGAGCATCTGTATTGTCGTGGAGGATTAAAGACTTGTAAGTGGTCCCACAAATCTGGCCAACTAATTTCTTCTGCTCTTTGGGTACTTGCAAGTTTTAATCATAATGCTGAATAATGTGAGATGGAGACCCAAAATACTGAATCTACCCTCTGAAGCAATAACCAGCTGTTAACACTGTACTTTAAAACAGATTTTGTTTTAATGGAGTAATTTTCTATTGTTTTAATGGAATGACAAGCACTTTTTGACTGAGCTCCTTTGATTCGTGCCTTTTTAAAAAGTACATTGTGTTAAATAAAAAAAGTGGTTCAATTGTCACTGTGGTGTCACTTTCATGTTTTCTAACATTATTATCTGATTACAATTGTGTATTTAAGTCCTGCATTTTGAGTAGAAAATTATTTAGAATATATTTCAAAATAATTTCAGAATAACAATTTGGAATATATTTCCCATTTTATGAGTTGAAAAATATTGAAAATTGTGAATGTATTTCAACATTATATGAGTTAAAAATATAAAAATAATCTGAGTCTATTTTCAACATTATATGAGTTGAAAAATATTGAAAATTGTGAGTGTATTTCAACATTATATGAGTTGAAAATATAAAAAATTGAGTCTATTTTCAACATTATATGAGTTGAAAAATATTGTACATTTTGAGTGATTTACTCCCCAATTATAAGTTGTGGAATATCAATATTTATAAGATAACATTGAGATAATTTAAGGCAACTCTAAATATAATTTTTATTTTATGTAAACTTAAAACATTTAAAAACATCACTTAAATATTTTTGTGTAATCTGTTACACAAAAAAAATTGAGTTCTGTGTACTTATTAGGTTTTACAGTGTAGAAAACGTTCCTAAAACTTTTAAACAAGATGTCATTAAGCCTCTTATTAAAAACGCACAGCTTGATCCCAAAGAACTAGCAAATTATAGAACGATTTCAAACTTGCCTTTTCTATCAAAGATACTAAAAAAATCGTATCTGCTCAACTATGTTCCTTCCTACAAAGAAACAATATTTATGAAAAATTTCAATCTGGATTTAGAGCATTTCATAGCACAGAAACCGTACTCCTAAGAGTTACAAATGACCTCCTTCTGCGTTCCGACCGTGGTTGCATTTCTCTCTTAGTGGACCTCAGTGCTGCATTTGATACAATCGAATACAATTGATACAATTGATACAATCGATCATAATATTCTCCTTGATAGGCTTGAAAATTATGTTGGTTTTACAGGAACTGCATTGGCCTGATTCAGGTCTTATCTATCTGAACGTTATCAATTTGTATCAGTTAATGAAGAGACATCATACAGATCAAAAGTACACTGTGGAGTACCACGAGGCTCAGTTCTTGGTCCCTTACTTTTCACACTATATATGCTGCCGCTAGGTCATATCATTAAAAAACATAGAGTAAGTTTCCACTGTTATGCTGATGATACACAACTTTATATCTCCTCTCAATCTGATAATTTGTTTGAATTTACTAAATTAACAGATTGTATAGCTGATATACAAAATTTAATGACTTATAACTTCTTATTACTAAACTCAGATAAAACTGAGGTCTTGCTTAATGGTCCCAAAAACCTCACTCGCAAAAACCTAGAACACTGTCTAACCCTTGATGGATTCTTAGTTCAGTCCTCATCTTCAGTCAAAAATTTGGGGGTGATTTTTGATAGCAGCCTGTCATTTGAAAGCCAGATTTCAACTGCAACTGCATTTTTCCATCTTAAAAATGTTGCCAAACTTCGACATATGCTATCAATGTCTGATGCGGAAAAGCTCATTCATGCTTTCATGACCTCTCGATTAGATTACTGTAATGCATTACTAGGTGGCTGCCCTGTTGGCCTAATTAACAAACTTCAGCTAGTTCAAAATGCAGGTGCTAGAGTGCTTTCTAAAACAAAAAAATATGATCATATGACTCCAGTTCTTTCAGCATTGCATTGGCTCCCTATTAAATATCGTATAAATTTTAACATTTTACTGACTACCTACAAAGCCCTAAACAGCTTAGCTCCCCAGTATTTGAGGGAGCTCCTGGTTTATTATAGCCCATCAAGTTCTCTATGCTCAATTAATTCTGGAAAATTGACTGTTCCCAGAATATCAAAATCAACTGTAGGCAGTAGATCTTTCTCTTATCTGGCACCTAAACTCTGGAACAGCCTTCATAGCACAGTTCGGGAAGCAGACACACTTTGTCAGTTTAAAACTAGATTTAAAGACACATCTCTTTGCATTAGCATACACATAAAACACAAATGCTTTGGAATCCAAATCCTCTAAAAGAATTGTTAGTCTGCATTATTTAGGGCAACCGGAGCCAGGAACACTTCCCAAAAGACATTATAATTTGAATGGCATCTGCGCTTATGTTAGTCTGTTTTTTATTATATCCGAGGTTTCCATAATCCTGGACCAGGCCGTACCCTGAGCAGCTGCTCTGGTGGTCATGGAGGAGTGAAGAGCATGAGACCCATCCCTGTAAGACCTCAGTGAAAGATAAGTCCTCACATTGTTCCCGCAGGGCCTGCCTGTTCACCAGCCGGTGACCCACCTGCGGTTTTTCCATGATGGACATCTAGCGTTCTCCAGCCTATGGCGCCTAGACTGCAGCTCTGCACATGACGCCTGGCCATAGGAGAAATGGTCGTGCCCAACTGAGCCTGGTTTCTCTCGAAGTTTTTTAATCCTTCACTTTCGCCCATTGGTGAAGTTTTTTCCTCGCCACTGTCGCCTCTGGCTTGCATAGTTCAGGACTAGTAGGGCTGCACATTGATGGATTAATCTTCATTGTTTGGACTCTCAGCAGTGAATATTAAACCACGCTGAAATGAACTAAACTGAACTTCAACACTGAAAACTGGACTAACACTGTTTCAATTTTTTATAATACATGTGAAGCTGCTTTGACACAATCTACATTGTAAAAGCTCTATACAAATAAAGATGAATTGAATTGAATTGTGAAAAGAAACCACTGGCCTATGGCAATGGTTGCAAAAGTATATCCCATCAAAGTCTTGTAAGAACTGTAGAAGTGAAAGCAGTCGAACAAGGCACAGATAAAGTGTACACTAAATCTGTGTCCGAGCTTATTCTACTGATTTTTATCAAAATATTTAGATAAGGTGGTTTGTAGATGTGGTACTTTTTAGATACCAGACAGGTAGTGTCATGGTCTTAGAAGACCATAAATGCTTTTAGGAGTATTTGCGGAAATGGCAATTCATGTTCCACCTAATAAATGTGGGTGAGTTTATGTGGTATTCAATGTGATGTTGGTAGACTCCACTGCAGCCACAGTGCTGTCCATGATGCTCAGTGGGGGGAGAACAGGGGGGTTTCCCCCCACTGAGCATCATGGACAGCACTGTGGCTGCAGTGGAGTCATTCAGGTTCCTGGGCACCACCATCTCTCAGGACCTGAAGTGGGACACTCACATGGACTCCATTGTCAAAAAAGCCCAACAAAGGCTGTACTTTCTTCGTCAGCTGAGGAAGTTCAACCTGCCAAAGGAGCTTCTGAAACAGTTCTACACCTCCATCATTGAATCAGTCATCTGCACTTCAATAACTGTCTGGTTTAGCTCAGCTACCAAATCTGACCTCAGAAGACTACGTCGAATAGTTCGGACTGCTGAGCGAATCATTGGTACAACCCTCCCTACTCTCCAAGAACTGTACTTATCCAGAGCGAGTAGAAGGGCTGCCAAAATCACTCTGGACCCCTCACACCCAGCACACTGCCTCTTTGAACTGTTACCTTCTGGTCGACGCTACAGAGCACTGCGCACCAGAACAGCCCGACACAGAAACAGTTTCTTCCCTCAGGCAATCCATCTCATGAACACTTGATGATAATAATCGTGGAACCAACACCACTACTGCTGTACACTCTTACACACACATACACTTATTTAACAACACACTTTACATGCCATTTGCACATAACAAATACACTTGTTACACACACATACACTTATTTAACAACACACTTTACATGCCAATTTGCACATAACAGCTGCACATATAATGTTGTATATAGTAATACACCTGTACATACACTTGTCCATTTGTATATTTGCATTTAACACTTACTTCTATTTTTTTGAATATATTTATTATCTGTTTTTTTGTCTTGTCTCTGTAATTCTGTTGCACTGTAGAAGCTCTGTCACGAAAACAAATTCCTCGTATGTGTGAACATACCTGGCAATAAAGCCCTTTCTGATTCTGATTCTGATTTTTCTAGTGGAAGAGTACTTCCTTCAGTTTTGGTTTCATTTTTAATTAGTTCAGGAGAAACATGTGGCATAACAGTTGGTCATTAGCTTCTTCCTGCAAGCAAAACTTACTAACAGTTTAGACATTTTCATCAAAGGAGAATAGAGTGGAGGAACTATGACATCAATCTGTATGCAAAAACCCGGAAGCGAGTTAGCATTTTAGCAGTTCCGGTTCCCTCGTCCAAAAGTCAATGGGTTTTTTGAATGGGATTTCAGTTAAATCGCTTAAATAAGGTTTGTGGAAAACACAAACTCGATATACTTTCACGTTTTATTCTACGACATAAAACACATCAGTTACACCACACTTTTGATTTTTTAATTCGGCTATGCATCTTTTAAAAGACGGTTGCTATCAAGTTGCTAAACGGGACTACAGGCAGCGTCGGAGACATTATACGTCATCGAGCTGCACTGCTCTGGAGCGCAGCCCGCTTGCGTTGGACATTATGATTTGACTGTTATTTAAGTATTTACATGAATAGTATTTTATAGTTTGCACTAGTATTTTTCTAATTGGGAATTCATATTGTGTGTAGATAATGCCTTCACTTGTAAAGACTACCAGAACAGATTAATTTGTTGATCATTTATTTTTAATCAAACGAAATTATGACGATAACTTACTGCTCACCAGTGCAGTTTGTCTCTGTTATGCTCTCAGTAGTGCAAACGTGTCAATAAATGTGTAAAAAATACACACATGTGAGCTGTTATTTTAACGTGATCAAAGGATTTTTCGTCGTTTTTTTCTTCATCTGAACACATCCTCTGTCATAATACACTCCTCCTCCAAATGTACAGCATATGTGACTGTGAGAGCTGCTTTTCGCTGTACTTTGTGACAAAAAAGAATACTGAATGTTGTTCTGTGTCCATGATGGAACTTCCAAGTATTTGATAGACTTGTCCCTCACGCCTCATTTCTGTCGTGTATTACTAAGGTAAGCGCTCGCACGCGAGCGATACATTTATTTAAATGTCTTATCATGATACTATATAGGCACATTTATACATACAGTTCTAAACCTTTTACAACAACCGTAAAGCAAAACAACATGTATTTCCCACGTAAAAACTGTCCAAAATTCACATATGTCTATGTGTTTTTGCGTAATTATTTGTTTATAATTTATAGCGTGGATTATAATATAATAAACCGAGAGATTAAACCTTTGTGATTGACCATATTTCTAAAAAATAAGCTAGAAGAGTTGTCCGTAGCAGGGTGATGCTGACGTCACAGGCGAGCGCCCCGAAAGCTGTGGTCTGTTTATAGCCTTATGTTAGCTTTTCAGTTCTTACGTTTGCATTTACGACCCAAAAGTGCTAAAAGTTGTATTGTCATGTGAGGATTATCCGGCTGGGCAAAACGTGTAAGTGTAATGAACAGTGTTTGAACACAGAGCTTATTATTTGCAAACTTCGAAAAGCCTATGGGAAAATCCTATGGGGATTTTATCGAGGGAACCAGTTTTATGCTAGCAGCCGATTGGCCTACAAGGTGACGTCATAGTTCCTCCACTCTATACCCCGCAAGTATCATTTTTGTTGACCGATTTTTACAAATGAAAAGGCTTTTCTGTTAGACTATTTTTTGGTTTCTATTTTTGGTTTGTATAACTGCTCATTAATATCAGATGAATTCATTGAGATGACAAATGTATAATGATTAAATACACTGAAAAAGATTTATGTGATTGTAAAAGACACTTATTTGTGTTTCAGAGTTTTACAAAAAAGAATAAAGACAAAAAAGGGCAGATCGTCATATGGCATCTGTGGTTCTTTATGCCTTATATGTTAACTGGAGAACTAGGCAGCCAGTGTTAGTGAGGCCAGTACAAGGACATTTGAGGTGGTTTCAGGTCTTCGTTCTTTCATTATCTGTTTCACTTTTAAAAATAATTTTAAAAATATATTTTTTAACCTGTTTGTTAATTAAAACTTGTTTTGTAATTTAGCTAATTGTTTTAATGCAACAAAGTTGCAAATTACTTGCGAAGTTCTATAATCAACTTGCATAAAAACACAAACTGACATGCAAACTCATATTCACTTATTACCACACACAAACACACACACACACACTTTTAACAGCTGCAATTACAAACACTCAAATATACTCAGACATGCAAACACAATAAACATAAAACTCACACATTCTTACAGACACTTAGGCCCCATTTACACTAGTGCATTTTCGTTTTAAAACGCATAAGTTTTGCTACGGTTACGCCATTCATCCACACTACGCCGGAGTTTTCGAGGTGCGAAAACGGAGCGTTTTGAAAATGCTGGAGAGGGCGTTTTCATTCTAAAACGCTGCTGCTGCGTCTCAGTGTGGATGGAGGGAAACGGATACCTTTGAAAACAGAGGCGTGGCTGCTGATATCCGATGCGTGATTGGGGATTTGGGTCATTGAGTAACCTTCCCTTATTCGTCAAGCGCACATGGCTATAACGTCACCGGCAGAGGGCAGACCAGTCTTCACTGTAAACACTGTATTTTCGATAGCCATGGATGTTTTATATTCATTTGTTACTTTAAGTAGCAACTCGACCTCATCGTCTGTCCACAAAAAGACCTCTCTTGCTTTCTTTTTCCATCGCGTTCATCGTTCAACCAGCGTTTGTTGACTAACAATAACCAAATGCCGAGCGAGACACGTGCTTCCTGTTTATACCTGAACGCGCATGCCCAGAGTGCGTGAATGGTGCGCCAATAATAATAATAATAATAATTCCTTACATTTATATAGTGCTTTTCTGGGCACTCAAAGCGCTTTACACAATCGGGGGGGATCTCCTCATCCACCACCAATGTGCAGCATCCACCTGGATGACGCGACGGCAGCCAATTTGCGCCAGAACCGCACACCACACACCAGCTGATTGGTGGAGAGGAGACAGAGTGATGAAGCCAATTAGTATATGGGGATGGTTAGGAGGCCATGATGGACAGAGGGCAATGGGCAGATTTGGCCAGGATGCCGGGGTTAAACCCCTACTCTTTCTTGAAGAGCATCCCGGGATTTTTAATGACCACAGAGAGTCAGGACCTCGGTTTAACGTCTCATCCGAAAGACGGCGCTCACAGAGCAGTATAGAGTCCCCGTCACTATACTGGGGCATTAGCAACTCAGCTTTCCCATGTGGTCTCCCATCCAGGTACTGACCGGGCGCAGCCCTGCTTAGCTTCAGTGGGCGACCATGTGAGAGTTGCAGAGAGCTAGCTGCCGGCTGCCGGCCAATGGTCACGTGATATACGTTTCTGGTGGAGGGAGGTCTGTTGAGAGACTCTAGTGTGGACGCGGATCGTTTTCATGCTAAAACGCCGTTTTTAAACTAAAACGCACTAGTGTAAACGGGGCCTTATATACAGTACATACTCGTATTCACTCTTATACACTTACACACTCCACATACAAGTATCATCAAACATACTACATACTCACAAACACTGGTCACAGATGTTTGCACAGATACACTTACTCAAACAAACTCATTCTCAGTAAGCCACATACAAAGGCACATATGTTTGCTCTCAAAAGACATTTTTAAAGCTGCACTAACAGATTCATTCACAGTTTTCCAAACAGTGGGCAAAATTTCATAAAATCATCAAATGCAATAATATAGAAAAAATGTCCATATTCTGCTAAATCAATCGTAATAATTGCACTCTAACCCATTTTTTTTTACTGGCAACCGTGCTGCCAGTACCATAATATAAAATATATGCTAACAGTGCAGTAGATCTGCCTAAATGCTAACCGGTTAGCCTAATATCTTTCAATAACAATCCATCCCCTGCCGTCCAAAGCTACGCCTCCGCTCAAAAATGACAGATGGACCATTTCATTCGTCAGTTAGAAAACTTTATGCTACAATTCCAAATGAAAAACTATTATAATCATGCACATTTTCAGTTGTGTAGTTAGCAAGCAAACTTGTCATAATGTGCAATATTTCATGCATGCAATGATCGCTGGTCTCTCACACACACTGTCCTAAAGTGACTATGCTTGGTGCTCTGACCAGCGGTGTGCAGGAATTACACATGGGCTGTTTCTCAATTCCAAGATTGCAGAGAACGGACTCGTGTTCTTGTGGAAACCAGTCTAGCCAGGTCACCTCGGAAGAAAAAACTCGGGAGACCACGAGGACAGAGAACTTCCTGATGGTCACATGACCCTCACGCATCTTTGACTGAAGATTATTTAAACATTACAGCATCCATACAACGATTTATTGTTTAACAATATATACTCTCCATAAAGATTTTACAAACACTAATAACACAGATTTTAATACGAATTTCAGCAAATAAACACCCTTAATGTGTTTATGTCTTTATTAAGATGTTTATGGTAATGTTTACTTTCACCTTCTCAATAAGGGAAACTCCTGAGGTAAATAAGTAGATCTCTGAGCTTTAATCATAAATCTATACAAAATGCTGTGCTTCCCACCTCCAGTCGCAATGACTTCTGGGACTTCTAGAGCAAGTTCGGCAAGTTTTTAGTCTCATGCCTTACCCAGAATAAAAAAATAATAATACAAATAAATGCATTTAGATCATTTACTTTAATCATTACTATTGGAATGTGAAGAGACTTTCAACCAGCACAACAAAAATGTCTCTGAAGACAATCACCTACTGCACCTTTAACGGTAAAGTTAATCTAAATATTCATAATTAAATAAAATATTATTAATTATTAATACTCTCAATTCATATTCTATTAATAATTTCCTTTGCTGTGATCTACTTATCAGTCAAGAGCTTGTCAAGTTCATAATTTGTAATGGAGACTTGCATGCACAATCAGGGAGCTACACACGCACAGTGCACCACAGTCGCTTTTTCCAGGCACCCATACAGTGAAAACATACAGTCAAAAACGTAAACATTTTGTAATAAACCACAAAAGCACAAGGCACCCAGGGCATACAGTGCTCAGCGTATATAAGAAATGGATAAAAATATAATTTTTTAAAAAGTGTGTACTCAATTATGCTGAGCACTGTATAAGCAGTGTGCACAACTTTCACTATTAATAGAAGAAAAAAAAACACTTTAAAAAGGTGCCTCTCACCTCAAATAATGGGTTCACTGTGATCAAACCCTACAATAATATACAGATGCAAGCAGCAGTTTACCCTTTAATAAAAAAAAATGATTACAGCCAATTTCACAGTGTAATGTCACGCAAATTACCACCCCTCCAAATGTCATCATGATTCATTGTCAGTGGAGAGGACTATCGGGACCTCCTTCCCCTACATTCAGGCTATTGCACCAAAGCACTGGCTGTTTCTCAATTCCAAGAACGCAGAGACGGACCCGTGTTCTTGTGGAGACCGGTCTTGCCAGATCACATCGGGAGAAAGAACTCGGGAGACCGCGAGGACAGAGAACGCGTCCTGTGAGAAATGAGATGCTGCGTTCTTCCTGATGGTCACATGACACTTGCGTGTCTTTAACCGAAAATTATTTAAACATTACAGCATTTATACAGTGATTTATTGTTTTCCCCCGTTTCACAATTTATGTTATGCATAAGACTTCAGAAATATACGCTGCACATTACAAATAACAAAGATTTTAATTCGAATTTCAACAAATAAACACCCAAAATGTATGTATGCCTTTATTAAGATTTTTATGGTAATGTTTACTTTCACCGTCTCATTTAGGGAAACTCCTGAAGTAAATAAGTATATCTTTGAACTTTAATAATAAATCTATATAAAATGCTTCCCACCTCTAGTCGCAATGACTTCTGGGACTTCTAGAGCGAGTTCAGTGCTCAAGTCTGCATCGGTGCGTCATCGATATCAAGAACACATCCAGGAACTTTCACGCGTCCTCCGTTCTTGCGGTCTTGTGTATTGGAACTGAACTTCGGCGGAGGATGATGACGTTACACAAGAACACGAGGACACAAGACTGCTGAAAAACGCAAATTGAGAAACAGCCACTGTTTGTCCCAGGCCAGAAACATTATCAAAGACGTTACTCACCCCCACTATGGACTGTTCTTCCCAATAGCCTCTGGGAAGAAGTTCCATAGCATTAAATGAAGAACAATAGATCCTCCAGAATCTTTCTACCACTGGTTATCAGACTGCCAAACTATTAAATGGTCACTATTTATTTATTTATTTTTATTTTTTCACTGGAAAACTGGTAGGTACAATTATGATTTACACTATAGATCCACCTGATTATAAGGTTCATCAGTCAGCTATTGTGTATATGCTTACTGGTTTAATATATTATTTATTTACTAATTGTTTAGTCATTCTTATTGAACCTGCAGAGCCAATGATACGAAATTTATCATTCCTGCTGCTCCACATACCACTCCCTCTCACCAGCACGCTCTCTATGCACCAATCATCCTTCCCCATCTCCAGCTCCCTCTCATCAAGCCCGATCACTATCTCCTTAGTTTTAATCCCGTGCACCTGGGTCCCCTCATAAACACTGCCCATTTAAACTCTGAAATCCCAGTCATTTGTTGGCTGGGATCGAAGTTTGTCAGTTCCACTCACCTTCTCCTTGACTCTCCGTCTTCCATGGATGTTCCCCCGTTTCTAAGACTGATTAACCCGAGGATGTCCCTTCAAACCTGTGGATGGACACTAATATCAATAAGGGAAGTGACTTTACACTCTGCTTGAAGCTATCTGTTTACATCGTAAACATCCATTCTTTCGCTTAAAATCAAAGACTTTCACTTACCTGCTTAATCTGCTGATTAGTGCACTACTTGTTTGAATAAATTGATGAAAAGAGATAACCTTCTAGTCCTCATTGTGTGACCGTGACAGGATCCCAGCCCTGAAGATAAACAAACACAGCTATGGAACCTAGCACAGCACCACCCGGAAGTTCACTGGATCCGTTCGCTGGAATGAACACTATCATCTGCTCCCATAAATGCTGCTACCACGCCCATGGTTATCACCAGCATGCCATTAGCTCGCCCAACTAGCTATACAGGCGATCCTAGTACCTGCAATGGCTTTCTGATGCAATGCAACCTCTACATAGAGGCTAATACTAACCATTTTCCTAATGAGATTTCCAAAGTTGCGCTCATTATCTCTCTTCTTAAAGGATAAGCTCTGCAGTGGGCAGATGCGCTCTGGAATTCAAGAAGTCCTGTGCTGGCTACTAGTGAACAAGGAGGTGTTCACTGTTCCACTCACCCCTCTGTCTGTTCATGATGAGTTGATAAACCTGAAACAATGTAACGCAATCATACATAACTTCACACTGCAATTTAGAGCACTCGTCGTTAATAGCGGATGGAATGAAGTGGCCTTCCTTGTAGCGTACCGGAAAGGTTTAAAGCCCCAAAATTATAAACAGATGGTGATTTATGATGACAATGTCAGTCTGGAAACTTTCATAAAGAAAGCCATCAGTGTGCACCAGCATCTCTCTGCCTGTCCATCCTCTTCGATTGTTTCCCCTGTTTTGCCCTCTAGAGCTCCATCACCACAGCCAGGTCCAGAAGAGCCCATGATTACGGATGCTTATAAGACGCATCAGAAACCTTCTGCCCAGTCCGCCCACCACGCCTAATGATGAGTAAAGTTTCGCTCACTCCATCTGTGTCAAATATATCCTATATGCAAGCGAAGCTAATTGTGAATTCTCATATTGTCCCCAAAAAGTAATTCTCCACATCATACCTCACACAAATGTGGATGTTATACTGGGCAGGCCGGCCGAGTTCTGGCTGCACCTCCAGTGGTTAAATTGCTCCCCTTGCTGTTCATTCACCATCCTGCATTCCATTACCTGTTCACTCCACATTTGTTAATGCATATGCATCCACTTCCCCTTCATCTATTCCAACCATCTACGCACCCTTCAGTGACGTTTTCAGCTAGGAACGAGCCTCACAGCTACCCCCTCACCGCTCTTGGGACTGAAGTATTGACCTGCTGCCTAACGTCAAGCTACCCCATGAAAGAGTTTACCCATTGTCCCATCCTGAGCATGAGGCGATGGAGACTTGCATCACTGAAGCTCTCAGTCAAGGGGTTATCAGACCATCCACATCCCCAGCCGCGTCCAGCTTTTTTCTTTGTGGCGAAGAAGGACGGAGGACTTAGGCCGTGCATCGACTTTCAGGTCCTCAACGTTGCCACTGTAAAGTTTGCCTACCATCTGCCTCTCATCCCCGTGGATCTAGAAAAAGTCTGTGAAGCCTGTGTCTTCACTAAGCTGGATCTCCAGAACACATATAATCTAATGCGTATCCGGGAAGGGGACGAGTGGAAGACTGCATTCATTAGGCCCTCTGGGCACTATGAATACCAGGTAATGCCCTATGGCGTAGCGAACAGTCCCTCCATTTTCCAAAGTTTCATGAATGAAATTTTCAGAGACTTTCTCCACCACTTTGCCATTACGTACATTGATGATATTCAAATATACTCCCAAAATCCGGCTGAACATCAAGTCTATGTCGAGCAAATTTTCCAACACCTCAGAGAAAACCATCTCTACCTGAAACCAGAAAAGTGTGAGTTCCATCAACCCTCGATCTTTTTCCTCGGGTACATGATCTCTGCAGAAGGTGTCAGCATGGAGAGAGGCAAGGTAGATGCAGTTTCCCAGTGGGAAGAGCCCAAGACGATAAAAGGAGTTGCAGAGGTTTTTAGGATTCGACAACTTCTACCGGAGGTTCATTAAGAACTACAGTATGTTCTCGGCGCCATTAACCTCACTCCTAAAAGGTGGACGACGCTCCCTCGTTTGGACTCCAGATGCACGTCAAGCCTTTGCCCATTCTGATTCCACGCTCCCCTTCATCGTGGAGGTAGACGCAGCTGACACCGGAGTTGGAGCCATACTCTCTCAGTTGTCTGGTGAACCCTGAGCTCTTCATCCGTGTGCGTACTACTCCAGGAAACTGTCACCTTCGAAGCAGAATAAAGGCATTGGTGACCACAAGCTTCTTGCTATTAAGATGGCATTGTAATAGTGGCGTCACTGGCTGGAAGGAGCCCAGTTCCCGTTCACTGTCATCACTGATCAATATCTCTGTGATGCCAAATGGCTGAATGCTCGCCAAGCCTGCTGGTCCCTATTCTTCACCCGGTTCAATTTCTCCATTACCTACCAGCCAGAACATAAGAACATAAAAGCCGATGCCCATTTACGTATATGTACTCACCAGAACCTTCCTCTGATTCTCCACAGATGATTTTACCTTCCACCTTCTTCCTTGCCCTCATCTTGTGGCAGCTGGATGAAGAAATCTGAGCGGCCACCGCTGAAGAACCAGCGCCCCTTGATCTTCCTCCTGATTGTGTGTACGTCCCTTCTGAATGCTGTGCTCCGCTCCTGGATAATGCGCACAACTCCCTCGGCTCAGGACACCCAGGCAGCAGGCGAACCCTCTCGCTCCTATGACAGAGATATTGGTGGCCCAATATGACCAGGGACATCACCCAGTATCCCCAGGGTTGCTCGGTCTGCGCTACCACCACTTCTCCTTGTCGACTGCATGAAGGCAAACTGGAGCCGCTACCCATTCCCCGCCGACCCTGGACCCACTTGGGAGTGGACATTGCAACCGACTTACCTTTATCACAAGGGTATACTATGATTCTAGTAGTTCTGGACCACTTCTCGAAGTCATGCACGTAATCCCTCTGAAAGGTCTTCCTACGGCTCTCGAGAAAGCAGAAGCCTCTTTCCATCATGTTTTTCAGAACTATGGCCTCCATGAAGACATAGTATCTGACCGGGGTCCACAGTTTCTTTCCAGGGTGTTCTTCCGACTTCTGGGAACCACCATCAGCCTGTCCTCTGGCTACCATCTGCAGTCCAATGGCCAGACTGAGCGTGAAATCCAAGAGTTTCCTGCTACCTGCGGACATAATGCTTTCATTATCAAATCACCTGGAGCCAGTATCTGCCGTTGGCAGAATATGCCCAGAACTTCCTCAGACAATCTTCAACAGGCCTAACACCTTTTCAATGTGTTCTAGGTTATCAACCGTCTCTGTTCCCGTAGTCCGGTGAGACCTCTGAGGTGCCCGCGGTAGGGTGTGGGACTCAGCCTGATGCTACATCGATGCTGCCAACTGCCCCAGTCTTCCCAATCCCACCTACCATCCAGGGGAGAAGGTGTGGCTCTCCACGAGAGACATTCCCCCCATGGAGGGGGGTACCATCACATTCCCGGCACAATCCTGCTGCTCCACCTACCACTCCCTCTCACCAGCACGCTCTCTCTGCACCAATTACCCTTCCCCATCTCCAGCTCCCTCTCATCAAGCCTGATCACTATCTCCTGAGTTTTAATCCCATGCACCTGGGTCCCCTCATCAACACTCCACATACACATATAAACTCTGAGATCCCAGTCAATGGGATCGAAGTTTGTCGGTTCCACTCACCTTCTCCTTGACTCTCCGTCTTCCATGAATGTTCCCCCATTTCTGAGACTGAATAACCCGAGAATGTCTCTTCAAACCTGTGGATGAACACTACTATCAATAAGGGAAGTGACTTTACACTCTATCTGCTTGAAGCTGTCTGTTTACATCGTAAACATCTATTCCCCCGCTTAAAAGCAAAGACTTTCACTTACCTGCTTAATCTGCTGATTTGTGCACTACTTGTTTGAATAAACTGATGAAAAGAGATAACCCCCCTCGTCCACATTGTGTGACCGTGACAATAGGATTGTCATTCATTCATTCATTCATTTTCTTTTCGGCTTAGTCCCTTTATTAATCCGGGGTCGCCACAGCAGAATGAACCGCCAACTTATCCGGCATTTGTTTTACGCAGCGGATGCCCTTCCAGCCACAACCCATCTCTGGGAAACACATCCATACATTCTCATTCACACACATACACTATGGACAATTTAGCTTACCCAATTCACCTGTACTGCATGTCTTTGGACTTGTGGGGAAACCGGAGCACCGAAGGAAACCCACGCAACCACGGGGAGAACATGCAAACTCCACACAGAAATGCCAACTGGCCCAGCCGGGGATCGAACCAGCTACCTTCTTGCTGTGAGGCGAACATGCTACCCACTAGGCCACCGTGGCGCCTTACAATAGGATTGTATTTTCTTATATTTTTTTGTAAACCAACTAACCAAAGTGTGTAGTGTAAACTATTATTTAAAATAATTTAAAAATTTTAATCAAACAACTGCCCTGAAGTTCAAACTAAAATGAGAAATATGACCACATTTGAATGACCACATTTCCAAGTATACTTAAAGTTAATATATGGACAATATAAACTTGATTCAATTTTTTAAAAAAACGTGCTCTTGTCGAAGGGAGATTTAGAATGGTGAGAAAGAGTGTGATGAAACTAGCCAAACAATGCAAGTCACGAGGAAACACACAAAAAAGTCAATTTGTGACAAGACATAGGTGGGTGAGCAAATCCCACTGTTGTGAGTGAAAAGTACTGTGAAAAATGGAACTTAAATGCTGCTTTGTCTATGGTTTGTATGTGTGCAGAACTGGTTTACACTTTGATGATAATATGCACTACTGCCACCTGTGAGAATGGAAAATTACATAATCTCATGCAGGTACAGATATCACATTCTTGTTTTAGTTTGCTGTCAACATTTTGATGTATGTGCTTATGTACACCCTCTGAGTCCAGATGATCATCAGACTCTCTTTTAGTAACTAAATCTGCGAGGAATCAAGGCAAGGCACGGGAAGTTTATTCATATGGCACATTTCATACACAGTGGCAATTCAAAGTGCTTTACATAAACAGAATTAAAAGTATAAGAAAATAAAAACAAATAATAAAAAAACTGAATAAAAATGTGTTAAAACAGGTTATAAAAGAATGAAAAACAAAAGAAAGACACAATAGTGTGATCTGTCGGACCTAGCACAGTGCTCATTCAGTAAAGACACAGCTAAACAGATGTGTTTTCAGTCTTGATTTGAATGTGCCTAATGTTGGCGCACATCTGATCGTTTTTGAAAGCTGATTCCAGCAGCAAGAGGCATAGTTGCTAAAAGCAGATTCACCCTGCTTTGACTGAACTCTTGGAATTTCTAGTTTATATGACCCTAATGATCTGAGTGATCTATTAGGTTTGTATTCAGTGAGCTTAACTGTAATGCATTGATGTTCTAGGCTATTTAGTGATTTATAGACCAGTAGTAATACTTTGTAATCCACCCTGCTGCTGATAAAAGCATGAAGTTTTCACTGGAAACAAAGCATCTAATTCTTGCAATGATAGTACGCTGATTTACTGACTGCTTTGAGAGGACTGTTGAAACTCAGATCTTACTCCAGAGTCACACCAAGATTCTTGACCTTATTTTTTGTTGTATGACCCTTAGAGCCAAGGTATGCATTCACCTTGAGAACCTCATCTCTGTTGCTAAACGCAATGACTTCAGTTTTCTCTTTGTTTAACTGAAGAAAGTTTTGGCATATCCAACTGTTAATTTCATCAATGCATTGGAAGAGGGTATCAATGGGGTAGTCATTAGGCAGAAAAGCCAAGTAGATCTGATGGTCATCTGCATAGATGTAGTAGATTTGGTTCTTTCTCATTATTTGGCTCAGAGGGAGCATATAAAGGTTGAACAGGAGAGGTGCCAAAAATGAGCCTTGTGACTCCACATGTCATGGGTGTCCACTTCAACCGATGGTTACCTATACAGACATAGTAATCTCTTCCTTCAAGGTACGATCTGAATCATTTGAGGACCGCCCCAGACAGCCCAACCCAGTTTTCCAGCCTATCCAGAAGTATGCTGTGATCACATTGATTATCTTTATAAGAGCATTCTCTTTACTGTAATGTGCTCTGAAACCAGATTAAAAATTGTCTAAACACCCCTTCAAGCGCAAGAACTGGTTAAAATCTAATTTTATCTAGTTAAATCTAGTTAATCAAGTTAATCTGGTTAAAAACAACTTTTTCAATGATTTTGCCAACAAAAGGGAGATTTGAGATTGGCCTGTAGTTGCTCAGTAGGGTGTTATCCAGCTTGCTCTTTTTCAAGAGGGGTTTAACAACTGCAGTTTTAAGTGAGTATGGAAAAATCCCTGAGAGAAGTGAAACATTTACCATTTTTAGAAGATCCATTTCTAGACTGTTAAACACCGTTTTGAACAACTATGTGGGGAGACTGCAGGTTGATGTTTTCATAATTTGCACAATATCTTCTAAGATTTTACCATTAATTGCCATGAAATCAGACATAATGTCTCATTTCTTAAGTTGTGGTTGAGCTGATTGCATTTCTGATATTAGTGATCCTTTAGTAAAGAAATGAGCAAAGTCATTACGTTTGCTTTCAGACAGTAGTTAACTAGGAATCCTACTGGGGGGTGGTTGTGAGTCTCTCTACCATTGCAAAGAGGGTACGGGTGTTATCTACACTCTAAAAAAAAAAGGTTCCTTGAGGTTCTATATAGAACCCTGGGGTTCTATACTTGGCCAGTAGAACCTTTTACCCAAAAAATGGTTCTATTTAGAACCCTTTGAGTGCAAAGAACCTTTTTGATTAAAATGGTTCTATAATTTATGATTTATAACATACTTGTATAGTAAAGATTATAAACTACTTATAAGCTATAACACAGAGAGACAAAGCTTTTCGAGTCAAAACCTAATAAAATGACCGCTATGGTCAAAAACCAATCAATGTATGATGGGATTTTTGTTTCATGCAGGTTTGTACATTACCATATAACTAATATTTATATATGCTTAATATTTAACATTTATTACGAATTATTTTGTGAAATAAATAAAATTATCAGTTTATTTAGACTGTTCAGTGTGTTGTTATAGTTTAATAATTTATTTGAAACGAATAATATGATAATTTCACTCTTAAAAATGATGTGTTAAAAATTAACACAAAATATGTGTTAAACAGTTCGTAACACATCTTGTGTTGCTACAGACACATTGTGTGTTATTATTGTGCTTAGCTGTTTACACAATGGCTGTGTTAAACCAAAATCCCTTTCTATAGTGTTTGGTTTCACTACATTTAAGCAGTACACATACTGTATAAAATGCACATTTATTTTACCTGTAGTCAAAGGGCGATGTCTACTGTATTTATGTAATTTAATTATCATGTTGGCAATATAAAATAAGTATTTGAGTATACATGGGTGAAATGTACGCGCTGTGAACATGCGCGCGCGCGCTAAGTGCATGCGCAGTGACGTTCATTTTCAACCATCGCTCCCACGGCCCTGTCGGATAATATGAAGCTCTCTGCCTCAGGTGAGTAAAATTAATTACAATTCGTCTACGACAGTCAATATTATTTCCACCTTGCTTAAGAATGTTTTGTGTTTGTTGTCCTAGAAGTTGTTTTTTCTACTATGTTGTCTGTGTATCGTACTACACGGGTGACCTATTAACTTTGTCGCAAGCTAAGTTAACAGTTAACCCATTTGGCGCGATTTTTGTAAACTTGTGTTTGCAGAATTGTTAATAACACGTATCAAGCGGAAGACTTAGCATAGGTTTGTTGTGATTTCGGTAGGAAAGTTAGCGTCACTTTATAATTTATGTGAACGTGAATGTTTGGTATTCGACAGCGCTAACGTAAAGCCTCTGCATCTCTGAACTCGAGGTAACGTTATCTCACGCCGGAGACATTCTATAACGTTACGTAATCATAATGCTATTTAATGATGATGCCCTTTGACAGTAATTTGTATATCAGCCCCGAGACTTAAGGTTAGTTGGGTGCTGCGGACAGACAACAAATGGCGCCTTGGTGTGAGCAAATTCATAAAAAAATGTCTAAATATGAAAACCTTTATTGTAATCAACCTTGCGCGCCATTTTGGGCCACCCGTCTAGTCACATACTATTCAAAATATACTTTGTATTGTTGTACACTGTTACATGTATTTGTTTTTTCACTGTGCTGTGTATATATGGATTTCTTTCCTTTTTACTTAGATAAAGGAAGTCGAGGAGCAAATTACAGTTACTCTAACACTTCTACACCGAGCTCTTGCAACTGCTCATAGACGGAAAGGAAACATGGAGAAAACTATTCACAGTTGGCATGGAGCATGACCAATTTTAAATATAATATATTACAAGCAACATCCCTGATTCATCAGAAAGATGTGTGCATTCATTATGGGTAAATAAATAATGTCTTTCACTTTTAATATTATATAATAGTAAATATTTAAATAAATAAAATGTTTTTGTCATTTCTTAATGTCATTGAACAGATGAAACTCAGACTGGCACCACAAATAGATTGCTGACACTGCTTGAAGAAAATACAATCCTGAGAGAACAAGAAGAGACAAAGACGCTGTCTATTTCCTTAAGAAAGGTTATTGATAAAGTTGCTGTCAATGACCTCGTAAAGAAACATGTGAGTATGTTTTTTTTTAAGTCAATGTAAGCTGTATTTGTTTGCAAATTAATTACATTAATTTAAATAGGTTATACATTTAAAGAAATGACACATTTAAATAAATTTTAAATAAATTTAACAACAGTCTATAGTGGTATCAGTGTTTATTTTATGTTTGTCAGCTTGTAAGAGCCATTTGCAACTATTTTTTTTAATAAATTTTTTTTCAGCTATCCATCGGGTACAGAAAAGCTGGCACTAACAAAGGAAATTGTGTCATTGTTGTCCTCGTTAAGGATTCAGGAGCCAATTGATGAAAATGAGGAACATGTAAGGATGTTTTTACATTATAAAAGGAATGCAATGTGTATATAAGCTGCTCAAGTGTACTTGACATTAACTTATTTTTGTTTTTGCATCACTAATGTCAGGAGCATTTTTTTGATGGGCCATCACCTACGCATGTACAGTTTGAAATGTCACACAGTGGACACTTCGCTAAGTCCAGATGAATCTGTGCTAAGTGAGTGGTTTACTCTGATTAAGTGGATGCAACCATCACCAGAAAATTCATCAATAAATTGGTAATAGAGATGCTCAACTAAAACAGAACTTTACACTGACATTTGTTTCATAATTGTAACATTAATATGTCTTTGTTATTGTTTTTTTGTTGTTGTTGTTTTTTTGAAGGTAGACATTGAATTTTCCAAGCTTGCAGATGGGAAAGAAGATTTGTCTATCCGGAAACGGGAAAGGAACATAATTCCAAATCTCAAGCGAATAGCGTCCTTGGAGAGGAAAAATGACATCAGATACTTGCTGGAGAAGTCTGACAATCAGCATGATGGTATGAACTTCGGCCAAAATGTCTGTTGCCTGTGCACACTTTTGTAAACATAGTTTAAACAAGAAAACTTAATGTAAATTTTTATTTTCAATTTATGATAAAGTAATTATTACAAATACATATTAATTCATTTTAATAATTTTAATTCTTATTTTGCATGTGACCTGCATCTTCACTTCTTCAAGATGAGCTGTGTTACTCTATGCTGAAGATCCTCATTCATCTTCTTCCACCCACGGCATCTGGGAGAACTGTTGCTAGAAGTAAGTGCTGTGTGAAATCTGCTGTACTGTATCATACCTATGGTATGGTTTTTACTGTGTTAGCTTGTGATAAACAAAATTGTTTCTAATGCAGCAACATTTTCTAATGGTTTTCATTGTTTCATTTCTGAAGGCTGGTACCAATGTTTCATCTTTGCTCACTGAATCCATGAAGGGGACCCTGAAGTCAGCTCAGCCACAGTTTGTTTCCATCAGTTCTTTAGGATATGGATGCCGGTATGAAATTGTCAAAGAATGACTCTTTTGCCTCTCCTCCTAATGTTGAAACCATGACCTCTGCTGTAGACAAACTTTTTACATTTTCTGGCTGTGTAATTTTCAGTATCTATCCTCTGTTTTTTTTATTTTTAGAGTATATATGTGACCTATCTTTGACCCAGTCCCCCTGCAAATGATCAAATTATTCCTTAATTGATGGGTAAATTGCGGTCTCTCACCTAAATGAAATAAGCATGCATAAGTGTCTAACATGTTTTTAAAAGGATTTTGTCGAAACATAGGAGTTAATTTGATATTTAAGGGAAGTACATGCACTCTGATAGTCGCAACACTTAAGAATAAGTTTGATAATTAATATGTTGAGAACCACTTTATAGATATTTGAATGTGCTTAACAGATAGGAGTTAAATTTGATGAATGTTTTATAATGCGATTTTTATATGATGGTTTATATGGTCTGCTGTAAAACATTTGAATGCATTAATTCCATGTCAAATGTAAAACAAATAAATACAAATTTCAGGGACTCTGAGGAACTTAACACAAGGCAAGTTCAGTTCAATACAGTTTATGTCAAAGGTAGATTAATTCTGTGATATAAATTCATATTTACACACTCTAAAAGGCTGTCTTCCTGCCTCAGATTGTGACGGACCTGGAATGCGACACCAGATATTCATAAGTCAAGAACCGAATGAAACACCTTTTTCCAGAGTACAGATTATGGAGAGGTTAGCAGAACTAATGGAGCAGTTTTTTTCTTCTTGGAGTGCCACAGCTTGTGAGTAAACACTGTTACATTGTGTGCCAAATAGTTTTGAGTTCAATTTTAATGAACAAGTTTAAAGAACTTGTATTGCTGAAAATGTGTTATTTGGAAACTTACACATGAAGTAAACAAAATGTTTTTTTGCATTTAGGATGCTGAAAACTTGAAGTACACAGAAACATCATTAAAACAAATGGCCCAAAAAAGGGAAGGAAAGAAGGAAGTGCTCCATAGCAGTCTCATTGGACCAGCAGAGGAAACTGCAGAAGGTAATTACTCCCTATATTACATCCCATATCCTCCAAACACACACTTTAATTTTATTGATTATAACTGTAATTCTATTTGATGACATGTTAATTGGTTAAAAGTACTTAACATTAAAATATTGTTTTACAGAAATCCAAAGGTCCTACACCAACCAGGATTCAACAGCTCTCCTGATTCCACCTACTGTAGGTTTGAAGTGTAAGTATTACATTGGACGACACTCACTCGCTACCCTTCGACTTCCTCATTTATCAGAGGCACCACAGTGAAGTGAATCACCAATTCATCTGCCCTTTCCAGCCACAACCCAGCACTTGGAAACACCCATATTCTCTTACATCTAAACACATTCACTCACTGGCCAATTCACCTATACCGTACACATGCTTTTGGACTGTGGGGTCAACCGAAGTACCCAGAAGAAACCCACAAGAAAACTGGGAGAACTTGGAAACTCCACACAGAAAATGCCAACTGGCCCAGTAGGGACTCGAACCAGTGACCTGCTTGCTGTGAGGTTAAAAATTATGTATAAAAATGGATGTTGTGATGACCAATACATACATGTACCATCCACTTTTTGAAATTGTAGTGTTATTTAATAGATGTTTTGATTGTTTGTGTATTGTTTCCATCTGCATTGTGATATATTTCTCTTCCGTTTAGAGATGTGTGAAAGTTAAGTGTATTTGCTCAAACAGTAAAAAAGCGTATAAAAGTGAAATCATTACAATTACAGTGTTGAATGCCATTAAACTGTTGAGGTAGATCTGCTGTCCAATGCAAAGTATGCAGAGGTGCAATTTTAAGTATTATTTAAAAATATTTTGTATAATGGATTGAATAAATTTAAACAATTTGAATTGTCTGGATTGGTTTTATTATTATTTTTATTCATTAATAAGTAGCAATAATTCATTAATAAATAAAAAGAACCCATAAATGGTTCTAAATAGAACCATCTAACTTGAATTCAAAGAACCATTTGGGGTTCTATTTAATGAACCCTTAAAATGGTTCTATATAGAACCTTTTTGGGGTTCCATATATGAAGCGCTTGATAGAACCATTTTTGGTTCTATATAGAACCGTTTGTTTTAAGAGTGTAGGTTGCTGTTTATAAGGCTTAAAAAAAGTCTGCCTAGCAGTGTTTAGTTCTGCATTAAAAGCATGAAGACTGTCTTCATAGATATTATAATGGACTACTAGTTTCTTCTTCCTCCACATATGCTCAGGTTTTCTGCATTGCCTTTTCAATATCTTTACCGATGTTGACCTTGTACAAGGTCCTTTTTGCCTACTAGTGCTCTTCCTGACTTTAACAGGAGCAATATCATCAATGACATTCTTAACTTTAAAGTTAAACAAATCAAGGAGAGAATCAACAGAGTCTGCAGATATGCTTGGTGATAGCGATATGGCCTTCATAAACTGCTCACTAGTGTTCTCATTAATGAATCTCTTTCTGACAGGCACAGATCTGTCTTCATTGGCTGGAGTGATCAATATATCAAAGAAAATACAGAAATGATCAACAGTCGATGAAATGTTTAAACCCTTAGTTATAAGTAGATCAAGAGTGTGTTCACGGCT